>ML281141.1:64785-85922 GCA_005239495.1 Nicotiana undulata | reverse complement strand
GTCATAGGCGAGATCCCTTCTCCGGACTTGCCGTGGTCTTGGTATGCATTTTTCTTATAGATAGTATGGGTATGTCGGGGCCCTGTTCCGGCTATGTTGTATTACTTATGCTCCTTTAGAGTCTCATAGACTGATGTCAACTCATGTATAGTTTGGTATGCCTTGTTGGATAATTTTTGTTGTATAGTCTTTCATGGCAGCATTGTAACTCGTACCTTTTATGTAGCTTCTTAGCAATATTGTCATCCCATGTGATGTATGTTCATGATCAATATCTACCATTTATATTGATCTCGTTATCCCTTAAAGATAATAAGAAGGTTAGATAAAATGTACGTTGGTGCTCGGCAAGTATGGTCCGGGTGCTAGTCATGATCCTCCAGTTTGGGTCGTGACAGGTATCCCCCTTCAGCTCCCTCAGCCTTCTGGCAAGTCTCGATCCTTTTTTGATGAATTTCCCCTCCAGTTCAACTATACCCTGCTCCAAGTACCCCAACCTCTTGTTGGCGCTGATAGCCATGTTCTTCCATTCCTCGATCAACCTTTTGTTGGACTCATGTATCTTGTGGTGATCATCCTCACATTCACGGATCCTTTTGCGTAGTTGGTTGTACTTGACTTGTGCTTCAACCTTTTCGTCTATGACCTGGTGACCTCGAATGAACCCCGGCTTGATTCGACCACCCAGATCTTCTTCTAACCAACAAAGATATAAAGGAGTGCAACCGGCGTGATACCTATCTGGCTCGATGGTGTCTTTCTCAAGCCTAATCTTGCAGTGCCATAGGTGCTGAGCTTGGCACTTGTGAGGGCTATCATCATTCTGAAAGTCTGCTCGAAGATGACTAATTTTATAGACCCTAGGTATGACCTGCTTCCTACCTGCTTGCCTGATAACTCGTAGAGGGACGTAAGGGTATGTCCCCATCAGACCAATCAGTATCAGAAACGAAGCATCTCAAGACCGAATGATGAACTCATCTGTTGGAAACCACTCAAACATCCATTGAACCTGATCCTCGGTTAAGTTACCAAATAACTCAACCCATCCTTCGGCATTCTCCGTCTGAGCGAACATGTCGGGAATATAGTTCATTCGCTTTGGGTGATGGAAAGCGATGTGGTCATCCCAAATTCTTCGATAAATGTCTTGTCGGTATTCACCCTTTTGTAGATGTTCTATGAGCCAGAGTTTGAGTAATAAGTTGCAACCTTCGAAATTCCTTGCCCCTTGTTGACACATTTCTAGGGCCCAATACATATCTGCGATGATCTTGGGCACAATGCTGAAGTCCTGCCCGTCTATCCCTTCTATTAGCGTCTTAGTTACCATGGACAACCTAGTATGGATTCTTTCCTTCTTCATTGGGAACACAATCAAACCCAAAAAAACATGAACACTCGGCGATGGATATGTCCCAGAGAGGTGATGGCAAACTCGTCTTGGTAGGTGCGGTACGATTTGCTGTGACCGTACCTTTCATATAAATAGTCGAAAGGGATGTATGCATCCTTCAGACACACCAATTCTGGATTCTTCTTCAGACCCATCATTTTGAGAAAACCCCTGCCCGTGCGGTTTTCAAGCATCAGCAACCCCGGAGATTCCCAATCTAGACCGTTCAATCCTTCTATCTCTTCTAATAAAGGTGTCATTTCAAGGTTCCCAAAGCGGAACACGGACCTATCGCAATCCCAAAATAGAGTAGCGGCCTCTATCATCATTTTGTTTGGCTGGATACCTAGAAGAGATGGTAGATTGACCAGGTGTTTTCTGACGAGAGTTTTGTCACTAGAGTGGAGGTCTTCCCACCAATTCAGCAGCCTAGGGTGAATATTGGCGACCATGCTGAATCTGGGGACTTCATGCCTCATTTTCTGCAAAACAGACAAGGTTAGGCCCTTTACCCCCACCAGACTCGACTATTTAACACCAATAATTAGTAGGAAGCATTTAGTTCTCCAAATAAATGCACAGAGCGTGAGGGTGTCCGTTTGGGTTCTAGGGAAACCAAGTAGACTTTGGACAAGGCTGTCTTAAAGGCTATTGTGCGGACAACACGTTAACCGGGCTAAGTTTGACCATGATGCATGCAACAGTATAACGGAGTAAGGTTTCTATGGGGTTTTAGACTGGTAGCCTTGAGCGGACAACTCAAGGGGGAAGGCACGGAACTGTCGACTGCACCGCTGATCGACTAGTTTTACCGCAAATACGCCTTTCCTAATTTAAGGGGTAGTAATATAGGAATAGCGCAACCACTCATTGTAAGCATTGCTATAGTATTTTGTTTTGCACGAGTGGAGTATGAATGTCGAGCATGATATGCAATAAATAAGTATTTAAACAGATAATCATGTATTTGCACGTTAAGAAAAGCGGTAAATACAACAATTATGACTGAAAACAATTACAAAAGGGAAACAAAGAGACATGTTAGTTCTGTTCATGTGGAATAAATATTTGAAAGAAGTAAACAATTAACGGCATGTAATAGGGAAGAGGAAAGGGTGCAAACATTTAAACAAAATTTAAGGTCCAAATTCATGAAACAATTTGCAATGGTAAAAGCCTAGGTATAATCCCCAGTAGAGTCGCCATGCTGTCGCGCCCCCTTTTTCCTTAAGCAGAGATCGGGTTTATGACATTCTGACAACTCCTTTTAAAGGAAGAGGGTTAAAAGAAGAGTCATCACTTAACGAGTTTTAAGGTGCGTTACAGCACCTAGAGTGATTAACTCATGAGACTAGTATGCATTACCAGAGATCGGGTAAGGGCTTGAAATTATCCCAAGGGGAAGGTATTAGGCACCCCTCAGGATCCACAACTGTGGTTCCCGGCCAAATGGTTTTCGTGAATTTGTACAAGAAGCAACTAACAAGTAACGACTCAAATAAGAGGGGATTTCAAATAAGCATCGGCGTTATTAACTTTTGAAAGAACTAGTAAGACATTTGAGAAAGTGACATCCTAGGTTTGCAACAATAAGGATCACATCAATGCAATACCCGGTATGTCACTGCTCAAAGAGGGGCTACACGTGGTATTAGCGCACCGGTCCTCATATCCATATTCTACCATTTCCCACCCGTGAAGGTATTTAAAACGTGTGTTGGTCACGAAATCTATTGCGTGCTATTACCCGTCCCATCCTATCAGTCCTGGAGGAAGTTAGGGACTACTATTCCTAAAGGGTAGGTACTAGGCTGAACCCTTAGGTTTAAAGGACAAAATTCTAAACGACAAACAAAAACAATTAGGACTGCAAATATGGGAAAGAACATAAAGGCAGATATGAAGCTTAGATATTCCTCCACAAGTTATACACATAAATATCACGACTAAAACACGAGTAAAGTCTTTAACTTCAGAACCTAAAGCATGATGTCTAGGCGAGAATGCAGTAGCTAGGCAGGTTCATCATAGAGTTTCAGAGAAAGGACTTTTGCCAGTTTCAAACTATTGATTTCTTTTTCTGTAATTAGCCAAACAATACACAAAAGATGAATAGTTTTCCAGATTTAACAAGTGTTGATACCTAAGGCTTTCCTAAGCGTATGAACTGCTCTAGTTACACTGTTTTAGTCTTCAGTTTTAGGAAAAATGGTTGTTAAGCGGGTAAGTTTGTTTTAATCTTAACCAGGATAAAGTGGTGAATATAAACGCAATCCTAAGGACATGGCATCCAAATGCAAAACAAGGTGCAGAATGATGCAAACTTATACATGATGTTCTAAATGCATATGCATCTTCAGCATCAGAATTTATTTTAGCGAGATCCATTTGTTAACGCATTTGACTTAAAACAAAACGTACAAAGATATAATTCTTTTTTAAGTTGCTGATCCTAACACATGATTTTTCTAGGTGTTCATAGCAGTATGTTGATTTAACACAGGATTTTAGCACAAGTAACATGCTGAAAGTAACATCCTATGGGACATGATTTCTAAATGAAAGCTTTGATAGTTAATGTTATTATTTAGCCTAAACAGGATTTCTAGACGAAGCAATTGTGAGAATGCTGAAACAGTAACATTATAACAACCATTTCTATTGTTATTCAACTATGAACATGATTTCAAAGTGGGTATAAGATGCTGAAAATAAATGGACCTAAGTATCATGGTATCTAATGCATGAATGGCATGTTTTCCTAAGCATGGTGACTATTGCGCACATATATAAAAATAATCCTACAAGGATGGATTCTACCCGTATCTATACTAAGCATGCATAACCCCACCCATTTCATTATCCAACCCCAGAATTGTTTTTTACAATTAATTATTACAGACCAGCATTGCACGAATTACATAAGTAAATAAGAAAATTAAGAAGTTACACTATAGGGAGCCTACCAATAGGCCCAAAATCTCCAGATCCTTAATGTCATATGCCATGATCTTTCACAACCCAGGTGTTTCAGAGTTCCTAAGGACTTCAGAGGATCCCAGGCAGTGCTCACACCCAGGTACCCTAGACAGGAATGAGTAAGTATAGTGTAGGAATGCCAGCTTTGTGTGTCAAAGTTCAATGGGTACTCAAATGGTCCCCAAGGCAGTGCTCATATGAAGGGTGTTGAACTTAGAAACTAGGAGTAGTGAGGTGTGCTCATGATATAGGAAAGTTCAAGTAAAACAGTATTTGAAAAATAGTTTGAAAGGATTTTTTAATAAAGATCAGCCTTTTAGAACAAAGGTTCAGTTGTTGAAAACAGTTTGCAAAGCAACATTACAAAGTCAGCATCACATAAGGGACCTAGAGTGGTCCAGCAAACACAAACAGGGGTGAGAGGTCTGAGGGACAGATACACAGCCCATGAAGAAGGTAACTCAACACACATACACATAACCAAATGTTTCTAAGGATTCAGGGAATATGACTAAGTGTCAGACGTATCAACCAAACAAATAGCATTATAACTGAATTAACACATTAGACATAGGCAGGGGATACATATAAAGAACAGAGACTGAGTGGGAGAGACACATTGAGCATGTAAGGCAAGGTAACAGTAGGCATGTGAAAGAGATCTTCAGAAGCCTTGATGCATGTTGAACAACAGAAACATAAGTAAAAACATGTAAGGAAAGCCAAGAACTGAACTATGAATAGAAACATATTGGTTTGGGTAACTGAAGATTAAATCAAAACATACCAGTATGATGAAGAAAGCAGTAATACAAGCAAAGACAAGAGATGCACAGTGAGAGTTCTTGGTGGTGAAAGAGAGTGCACAAAATCAGTTTTTGTGTCTATGTTTGTGTGTGTAAGAGAGTTTTGAACAGTATCTTGTTCGTGTCTATGTTATTGAAAGGCTCTAGTATTTATAGTTGAAAAACAAGTAGTAGAATAAGGTAGGAATCACAGTTTAAGGAACTTGGAATCAATTAGTCAGGAAATTAAACCAAGTAACCCTTTAAGTCAAGGAATTTAATTCAAACGGTAAAGAGTCAAATAAGGCAAAGAGGACCAGTTAAGAATTAATAAGGAAAGAATAAATTTGCTCAGTAATTGGTAAGAACTCAGAATCAATAAAACAAGAGTCAACCCAAGTCTTCCCTTAATTAAGGGAATCATTTCAAAGGTAAGGAAGAGGTAGCAAATAAGGAAACAATTCACATAGCGGGGGTATAAGGGAATTATTCAAACGTTGCAAGTATAGCATAAGCAATTAGGGTTAGGTACTTAGGGTATAATTGAAGAAATAACAGTAACAATCAATTACTAGTGCACTCAAACATATAATAAGGTAATAGAATAATTTAAAGTTGTAAAAATAAGGAAAGTAGTTGGAAATCAGTAAGAGTATCCACACAAAAATCAGGGATTCAAAATTGATACTAATTAAGGGACGATCTCATGTATCTAAAGAGATATTCTGAATCAGCATATGGAAATCAATATAGTACTACTCACGATCATTCAAGGATTCAAGACAGTACTGATTCAAGCATAAGAAGCAACAAAATCAAAGACCCAATAGCAGGGACACCAAGGGTGTAAGCAACGGGTTATCGCCCTTTTGAGGTCCTTAGGGACGACATCACCGGCATAGGAGAGCCATGAGAGGCAAGAGGACAAGGGCTTCAAGATCTCCGGCAAAGGGGTGGTCGGAGAAGATGAAGGAGTTCATCGAAACTTGAAGAGACGGAAGTCTCCAAAAGGGTCTAGAGAGAAAGAAAGGTCAGTAGAGAGATAAGGGGTCATGAGAGAATGAGGGGTCGGAAGGGGGGTAGTTAGGAGTTAGTTATGGTAACGTTGATCTGGACCGTCGATCTCATTTGATTAACGGTTCAGATCAGGTATGGGGTTGGGCCGGGTTAATTATGGGTTTTGGGTTGGGTTAAATATGGGTTTTGGGTCAGGTGGGGTTGGGTTTAGAAATTGGCTAAAATTTAAATAAAATGGGCTAAACGTTAAATACCCTTAAAAATAAGATAATTAATTAATTAAAATAGCTAATAATTGTGTAAAATGATATTAAAACCCCATAAATGAAATTAAGATAATTAACTATTATATAAAAAATATATATAAAATGATCAGTTGTTGCTTTTAAATGGTATAAATGCACATTTGTGCTATAATTGCAAATATTGAGGTAATTAGCTTAATAATGCCAATATTGGCCAATTTGTAAAATAATTAAATCCTAAGGGAATTAAATAGTATTATGAATAATATATTGAGCAAGAAAATGTCTTGAAATTATTTATAACATTATTTATGAATAATTATGGAATATAAAATATGTGGCCAACCCAAAAAATCTCATCTCATACTGCGTCACGGATATATCACCCGGACGAAGCTGCTCGAACTGCCTACGCAGCTCCTCTTTGTGGGACTGAGGCACAAACTTCTCTAGGAAGAGACCGGAGAACTGCTGCCAAGTAAGGGGTGCTGTGCCGACCAGCCTACGCCTCTCGTAAGCCTCCCACTAACTGAAGGCAGCCCTAGAGAACTGAAAAGTAGTGAACGAGACCCCAGTGTTCTCTAGACCAACTATTGTACGGAGTATCCTCTAACACCTCTCCAAGAAGCCCTATGCATCCTCTCCCTATGAACCACTGAAAGATAGAGGTCGGAGTCTCCAAACCTCTCCAATCTACGCTGCTCATCATGAGGCATGACATGAACCACATAATCACGAGCAGCTGCAATAGGCTGGGCTAGTGGTACTCCTGGTGTCTGGAGTCACGGTACCACCTACTCTGGTGTGCGAGCGGTAGGAGTTTGAGGACCTCCCCCAGCCTAAGAAGTGTTTGTTGTGGCCGGAACAGAGACCGTCTGAGCAAGACTAGTGCACACAATCAGAATCTGAGCTAAGGCCTCCTGAAGACCTGGAATCACAATGGGCATAGGTGGTACTTGAGCTGGTCCCATAGGCTCATCCATAACTGGAGCCTGCTCCTGAATTGGGGCAACTGGTGGATCTGCAGGTGCTGTCGTAGCTACTGTGCGAGTTGTACCTATGCCCCTACCACGGCCTATCGCGACCCTGACTGGTGGTACTGGTGGCTGTCCATCATGCCCCGTAGTATGCGTCCTCACCATCTTTGAAAGAATAGAACAACAGAAATTCAGTTACCAGAATCAAACGATTCGCACGACAAGAATTCATGAATGTGAAATTTCCTAAGGGTTCGACATCCTCTCGAAGATAAGAATAGATGTCTCCGTACCGATCCGCAAGACTCTACTAAACCTGCTCATGAATCGTGAGACCTATGTAACCTAGGCTCCGATACCAACTTGTCACGACCTATAACTCTAACCTGTCGTGATGGCGCCTATCGATGATACTAGGCAAGCCGATTTTCAAAATACTTCAAATGTTTCACAAAAGATAAACAATAAGCTTCTATATGACAGAATTTTCATAAAACCAGGAGTTAAACTTAAAATACAACGCAGGAAAATAGCCCAAAATATCGGGGTGTCACCAAGTCATGAGCATTAAAACAACCAGTCTAAGAAACAGTGTCTACAAGAGTATGTCAAAATGCCAATACAGAAAGGAAAGATAACAAGGAAGGAGATACAAGGACTGCGAACGTCGGCAACTACCTTGTGAATCTCCGAAACGCCCCACATAACCGGAAACACCTGGATCTGCACATGAAGTACCGGGTGTAGCGTGAATACAACCAACTCAGTAAGTAACAATGATAAATAAGGAACTGAGAAGTAGAGATGAGCTATATAATTATAGTTTATTTCAGTAATTTGAGCAATGAAAGTAGACATGATTCAATTCCGGCAATTTAAGTCAAGTCAATTGCACATTTACTAAGTTTAGGTAAAACCTGATAAAATATTTTCCAGAAGTTCAGAACAATGACATAATTCAACTAAGTGTATCAACAAAGGAAACAAATGCAACTTCTCCGTGTAACAACCACTCAAGCGCTCAATAGCTCAAACACTAAGCTCCCAGCCCTCAATACTCACACTCAATAGGTATATGCGCTCACTAGGGGTGTACAGACTTCGGAGAGGCTCCTTCAGCCCAAGCGCTATATCACTGCAGCGTGCAGCCCGATTCAATCATCTAGCTAGCCATAGCTCGTTGTGGCGTGCAACCTGATCCACAATATATAAATAACCATAAGACTCGTTGCGGCGTGCAACCCGATCCATATACACTCACATAGCTCACAGCTCGGCACTCATGCCCTATCTCAGTCACTAACCTCTCCAATCTCTCGGGCTCTCAGAAATCATACAAATCAGCCCAAAAAGAGATAATAACAGGTATCAACAAGAAAACAAGAGGAGACGGAGATACGACACGCAAATAAAACTGTGACTAAGTATAAGACAGCAAATAGCATCTAATTCAACAAGTACATGGCCGTTGGAGGTCCCAACGGTGATATCATATAGCCTTAGCATGGGTTCTAACACGAATTGTAGTCAAATTTCTAGAAGACAGAGGGAACATGTAATTAACAATAAGTTATTCGACTTTACAGTCTCACGGGATGGACCAAGTCACAATCCCCCACGATGCACGTCGACACGCCCATCACCTAGCATGTGCGTCATCTCCAAAATAATCACATCATACCAAAATCCGGGATTTCATACCCTCATGACCAAATTTAAGACTGTTACTTACCTCAAACCGCACAAAATCCTACTCCAGAATGCCTTTTCTTCTCGAATCAGTCTCTAAAGGCCCAGAATCTACACACAAGTAGTACGATATAACTAATACAGGCTAAATTAATCAATTCCATAATAAAACACACGAAATTATAAGCCAAAATCCGAAATTTTCTCAACCTGCCCTCAGGCTCACGTCTCGAAATCTGAAAAAGTCACAAAACCCGAAAGTCCATTCACTTACGAGTCCAACCATACCAAAATTATCGAAGTTTGACACCGTTTGGTCATCCAAATCTCCAAATTTTCTCTCTCCAATTCTCTAGCCCTAAACCCCAAATTTCACCTCTAAAACTCACCAACTAGGTGCAAAATTAGTGGGGAAACATTATTATTGAAGATAAATGAACACAAGGAGCTTACCTTAGTAATCACTTCAAAATCCTCCAAAATTTAAGTACAAAATAGTGAAAAAGGTGAAAAATCTCGAAATCTCGCATTTATATGTTCTGCCCAGGCTTTCCGCATCTACAGACACACTTTCGCATCAACGATGTCGAACCTTCTTAACATCCATCACAGGTGCGGATTCCACTTCAAAATCACGATTCCCGCTTTTGCGATCAGGTGGTCGCACCTGCGGACCCTTGTCCACTTTTGTGATCCCTTACGCTTCCACACTCCAGCTTCCGCATCTGCGGATGCGCAGATGCGACACCCCTTCTCGCACCAGCGCCCACATACCAAGTTGACATAACCGCAGATGTGCCCCCCCCTTCTGCACGTGCGAGTCCACACCTGGTGTCTCCCTTCCGCAGGTGTCAAACACTAGAACACCAGAAAACTTAGCAATTGCCTAAGTCCCAATTTGAATCCGTTAAGCATCCGAAACACACCCGAGGCCCCTAGGACCTCAACCAGACATACCAACATATAACCCAATACGAACTTAGTCGAACCCTCAAAGCACCCCAAACAACATAAAAACACGGATTACACCCGAATTCAAGCCTAATGAACTTCTAAACTTCTAAATTTCACAAACGACGTCGAAACCTGTCAAACCACATCTGATTGAGCTCAAATTTTGCACACAAGTCATAAATGACACTACGAACCTTCTCACATTTCCAGAAATCCAATCCGACCCCGATATCAAAATTTCCACTCTCGGTCAAATTTGCCAAAATTCCAACTTTCGCCAATTTAAGCATAATTTTACTACGAACCTTCAAATCACATTCCGGACGGGCTTCTAAATCCAAAATCACCTAACGGAGCTAACGGAACCATCAAAATTCAAATCCGAGTCTCTTTACATACAAGTCAACGTCCGGTCGACTTTTTCAACTTAAGCTTCCAATTAAGAGACTAAGTGTCTCAATACACTCCGACATCACTCCGGACCCCAACCGACCAATCTGGTAAGTCATATAACAGTTGTAGAACATAAAAGTAGCTAAAAATAGGGGAAAGAGGACTACAACACTCGAGACGACCGGCCAGGTCGTAACAATATAAGTATTTAATAAGGAAATAATGCTAAATAGGTATATCATACTATATTATAAGTGAGAAGCGCCTTAGTATGAAGTTGATTTTACAAAAATATCCATGAAATTTTAATTGACTATTTTGGCCTTCTTAAAAAAAAAAACTTCTATTAAATGAATAAGTACAATTACGGTAATACAGAATACAAGGTAATTAAGAATTTTTACATCTTATACTATTTATTGAGTGTTATCTTGCCCTTCTAACTTCCACCACTAAAACCATCCGTTTACTGGCCATAACTAAAGTCTGTTCCACTACTCTAAATGTATTTCCTTTTCTTCACCTCCACTGCTCCAAACTATGTACCCTTGAAGTCTTTTGCTAAACCTAATCCTCGTCACAGCAAAATAACCGAATGATAACATGCCTTATCATTTGAATTTTAAATTACATTATATATGTATTCTTATTATCGTGTATTCTTAATATTATTGATTAAATTTTTATGAGAGCCATTAGTTCTGTGTGTTGGTATAAAGGACGGTCAGATAACCATGATCAAGCATGGTCGTTGTTAGTTGGACCCATGATATTGCTAGAACATTCACTGTATTTAGCATGAAGCTATCGCTAGAAGGTCAGTTTTATGTGAATTTAATATCAGTCTTATATTCAACTTTTATTTTTATTTAATATTTTAGGGCATTTCATATCAGCCTTTTATTTTAAGTTTCTTATTTCTTCCTTCCAACTAGCAATTTTGTCTTTGGTTTTTGCTATTGTTATTGTTGTTTTTCTTGCTTTTCTTATTTGGTAAAAAAAATTTCTCTTGCAGTTTCTTCATCTGTTGCAATTTTGTCTCTTGAGTGCGAGGGACGTGGTGTAAATTTAGGTTCAAAGTGCATCTTGAGATGTCCTTTTGACAAATTCTTTTGCATGGGATCATGACCATTACTAAAAGCATATTTCTCTTTAGACGTAGATGATAGATGGATGATTTCATGGCCAGTTTTGTATTTTGGTATGTAACGGTATATCTCTTTTTTTAAAGCTATTTACTGCTTCTTTCTGTTTATCATTATTTTTTTTTTGTAGATTCTTGATGAAATTCTACAAAGATACCTCATGTTTTGTTGATACTAAAATTAGGGGAAGAGTTTTTTTAATGTAATTTACTTCTAGGTAGATATGGCCCTTGCGGAAAGAAATGAAACTGTAATGTTATTGTTTGATAATGTTTCTTGTAAATGCATATTGGTCATGTAGAAATTTAAAGTTATTATTTATGCCAAAAGTGTAGATAAGAGTATTCTTTTCTCTCTCTATATATATATACTATGGGTTACCAATATTTGTTATACTTTATTCCATCTTAAAATATTTGTACTATTTAGTATGGGATACACGTGCCAGACACGTGTCCAGAAACTAGTATTACTTATAAGGGCAAGAGTATAAGTAAAAATCTTTTATTTTTTTCGTAATAGGAGGGCAATCACAGCAGCCACGCTCTCGTCCTCTCCAATCTCCACTGTTGTGGTAAAAATCTGCTTCCTCAAGCATCTGTTTTGCTTACTTATTTGTGCTTTTCATGTCAATTATAGTTGCGATCATTTTTCTTTAGGGTTAATTCTTCTTTGTATAATCTCATTGTGAAACCTTCCTATCGTGAGATCAATGTTACTTGTGATTTTCGATTGTGCTTGTTACAATAGTTATGTTGCTCTAATAGGCTTAACATCTATCTCCAAGGATTGCTTATTTCTAAATGGGTCTGGAACTTCTGAAAGTTGAATCTAGCTTCTGTTCCTACTAATTCTAGCTCAAGCGCAAGAAAAAATGTCGGACTTATTGTAAGTGTGAGCAGTGGCGTACCTAAGATTTTTCATTCAACTGAACAAAACACTTGTTACTCTATACTCCAACAAACTAAAGCAAGGGAATTGACCATACAGTTTTCTTTGAAGAAAATGACATTTTGGAGATATCATGCTCTCTTTATTGCATCATGGTCATTAGGATGATATTTTCGAATTGTCAATCTTTCCCCAGATTCAGCTTTTTTAGGAATTTAAGTCAACTCCTTCGCTTTTCTTTCCAGAAGAAGTCAATCCCTTCTCTTTGTATTGTTCCAACTCATTAACTTCACTCCAAGGTGGATGAATTTTGAGAGGTTGATTTTGGAAGCTTGGAAGATGCTTTAAAAAATTATCTCTCCATTGAAATTTATGTTGAATTACTAATTAAGATACCAACTTAGAAATATCCTAAATAATTTACATATAGTTCAACATGGACAATATAACATGGGGGCCTAGGGATGGACCTGACTCTAACATTATGTGAAGATATGATTTTAAGCCTAACTTAACTTCAGAAGCTAGCTCATGGGGGGATTGCCTAAGTTCATATAAGGAGACAACCGGTCCATTCCGTAAACAATGTAGGACTCTAACCCACTCTAGTAGAAAATAATGAATGTCTTCAAAATATTCCTACTAGAAACAAGGCAAAAAACTCTTACAATGGAAATGGCAGCAAGTAGCATACTTAGTCCCAAAAACTACAACGTTGAAGGGGAGAATGAATTGTTTTTTCAAAGCTAACTCTTTTTGATATTTTCTTCAAATATTAGTTTTGCGGATGAAATGGGCTCTTGGTCCAATGATTTAGTAGTTTAACTCTTGCTATAAGGTCAGCATTTCAAGCCTCACTGACATCTCTTTTAGTTAAACAATAGGCTCAAAAATTTAAAACACAGTCATACTTACTAAGGATCAAACACTGCCTCTCTAAGAGGATAGACGGTCTTCACCAGCAAGTCAAGGGGAGGGTGGTTACTAGCAGGGTCATTTTATTATTTTTATACTGTATTTTCTTTTTTGCATGTTATTTACACATATATTTTCATCCGCAGTGGATGTGAGGGTAGGTGTACTAATTGCTTTGCTAATGATTGGCAACTTATTTTGCATGCATAGAAGAAGAAAACAGGAGCAACTTGCCTAGTCAAAGTCATCGATTCGTTTTGTCTATTAATGGTGGCACTCCAGTCCACACACCATGGGAAGCAAGCATTCAAAGGGAACAACATCCATAAGTGCTGCTTCAAACTCGAGTCGTCGCATTCCTATGAAAGTTATCGGAGTTCTTTTTGCAGCTTTGCAGGAAGCAACTAACGACTTTGATGAGAGTTTGGTCATTGGAAAAGGCTGCTTTGGAAATGTTTACAGGGATGTTTTGTGTGATGGCACAAAGGTGGCCTTGAAAAGGCTTAATTCTGCGTCCCAACAAGGTCTTACAGAGTTCCGAACAGAAATTGAGATGCTCTCTCAGTTCCGCCATCCACATCTGGTTTCATTGATTGGATATTGTGATGAAAACAACGAGATGATTCTAGTTTTTTGAGTACATGGAGAATGGGACCCTCAAGAGTCATTTGTATGGGTCAGATTTACCCAGTATGGGCAGGGAGCAGAGGCTGGAGCTATGCATCGGGGCTGCTAGAGGTCTGCACTACCTTCATACTGGTTATGCCAATGCAGCTATACATCGTGATGTCAAGTATGCAAATATATTGCTTGATGGGAATTTAGTGGCAAAAGTTACTGATTTTGGACTATCCAAGTTAGGGCTTAGGCTTGATCAAACCCATACTAGCACATGCGTGAAATGAACTTTTGGCTACCTTGATCCTGAATATTTTAGAAGGCAACAACTGACAGCAAAATCTGATGTTTATTCTTTCGGTGTTGTTTTATTAGAAGTTCTTTGTGCTAGGACTATCATAGCTCCATCTCTTCCGAGGGACATGGTCAACTTAGCTGAATGGAATGGACAACTGGAACAAATCGTAGATCCCAATCTTGTGGGCAAAATAAGACTAGATTCTCTCAGCAAATTTGGAGAAACAACAGAGAAATGCATATCTATCTATGGTGAAGATAGGCCATCAATGGGTGATGTGCTGTGGAGTCTCGAGTATGAACTTCATCTCCAAGAGTCTACCATTCATGATAATCCTGAAGAAAACAGTACCATCCGTATTGGCGAGCTCTCTGCGCAAGTCAAGGATTTCAGTCATATTGATGCCAGTGCTTCTGCTCTCATATCTGAATGATCTCATCAAATTCGGATGATTTCTCTGATGATGAGTAGGGTTTTCTCGCATGTATGATATGAAACTGATTTTTTTGTTTGCATAACAGTTTATTCTATGAGTTTCTGTGGATCCTCTTTTCATTGTATTGGGTGTGTCACGGTTGTTTAGTTCTTTCATACATATGAAATCATTCCATTAATACCATGTCAGTGAAAAGTCTTTTAAAAACACATCACAATTTGCAGCACAAGAACATGGTAATCCATTTTCTTAATGGAAGTTGGCATAGCATACCTCTTCTGAGATGATGGGCCCTTACATTTCTCTGCATGTTTTATATGTTTGAGATACTAAGTGATAAAATGTAACATCAAATCTTTTCATTTATTAGTTTGGTAATATGGTTGATTTATTTTGATACTTCACTTTCAATTAATGACGTTAATACAATTTCCCATTCTCATGAAATGTTTCTCTTAACAAGTTATAGGTTTGAGCATCCTTTTGATCAGTCTCTTTGTTTGCCCAGTGTCAACCTTCTTTTGAGGTGCGTAGCAGTGCTATTTTCTCAGCCATTGTCAGTCAGTCATATGGTCGCATGTTTTACAACGTTTGACATGAGCGAGGACGTTTGTTTGTTTGTCAAGGATTCATTAATATGGGAATTTGTTTTTTTGCAACATTATGATTATTTTACGCCATCAATATGAAAGAAATACCACATAAAGGAACACTTAAAATAGAAGCCAAAATATGAAGGGCGAGCACGTGTAGTTTAGTGATAGTTTCTATGAGCCCACCAACAGTAATGAGACCTGGTCCTTTACCAGTTCCCTCAGAGTTATAGATAGAGACAGTAAGTAAAAGAGGCACAAGATTTATTACGTGGAAAAATCCCAACTCAGGGGACAAAAACCACGACTTACACTGGTAGTATTTCAACTTCACTAACTTGTAATTCCAACTATTACAAGCCACTTTGTAGTGATTCTCTTACAAAGACTTTCACACACTAACTTGTAGTACTTACTACAAGCCACTTTGTCACTAACTTAGTTACAAAGACTTTGGCTTATGACTAATGCTAGTCACAACTCAAACACAGATGGTTTATGATTTTGGGTTTCCTAAAATAAAGTTTCTAGGAAAGCACGATAGGATACAATAGAAACAAAATACAAGATTACAACTCAGCTAAAGGACACCTAAGGACACGTAGTGAAACTGGTCCGTTTTAGTGGAGTTGTCTTCTTGTTCTTGACACACTTGAGCCTTCAATGCTGGAGCAGATCTTCAATGCTATGGAGAACGTTAGTAAATGCTCAAGTGAATATCTTGTTTGTCTCATAACAAGATATTATACTACTAGGACATCCCAAGAATGATACCCATGCTTAGTTGGTACACTCTACAACCAATAGAAGTGACTGTTGCACTGTTTCTACACTGTAGCGTGCACAGTTGCAGGCAGTCACTTTCTGCCACAATTTTCCAGCGGTAGAGTTGACTTGTACTTCCGTCATAGGAATATCAAGGGATCAGGTCCCTAAACTGTTTCCTATGAGTTCAAGCGTACACTGCCCAGATTTCTTGAGTTCATACTGACTGGTTGTGTTGGTTGCGCATCAGGTCCTTTATCTGGTTCTTGACATAAAATTTGTTAGATCATCAAAACATAAGACTACCCCATCAATTTCTCCCTTTTTGATGATGACAAACTTTTAAAATTGATGAACATTTATATAGTCTATCTTAACCAGATAAAGTACCAGGACCCCATATTGTTCCCCATGTCTATGTGTTTCCCCCTTAATATTGTTCCCCCTTAATTTCTGCCCATCAATTTACCTTCCCCCTTTTGGCATCATAAAAGGCACAACAGACAGAAAGCATAAATAAGTCTAACATAGCTAACTCATGCCCATGTGTGCACACAATATGATAGAAACCAGAAAGAAAAGGAAACATGCATCATACAAAACAAAAGGGAGCTGATTCATTGATAGCAAAAAGGTGTAAATACATAGAAGTCTTTGCTTAGGAAAGCAAAGACTTAATCTGGACTTTTAAAACGGGAGCAGCATAGTGAAATCCAATTTCCAACCACAAAAAAAACATAATAAGAAATACCAACCACAATCATCAAAAGCATAACAAGACGGGACACTGACGGAAACTTAGGAGGCACTAGAAGAGGAAGGCTTGGAGGATGAAGCAGCCAGAGTTTTGAGAACCAGGTCCATGCGGGCATTGGCAGACAATTGTTCTTCCAGAAGTTTGTCCCGCAGGTTCTCAACCTACTGCTTAAGCTCAGTTTTTTCCTTGTTCAGGCGGGCAACATCCTCATTGGAAGAATTAACAGAACCAGGTTCCCCAGCAGCCTGACCCAACTGAGTCTCCAAGATGGCATTCTGAGCCTTCAACTTCCTGATCACTTTAGTTGCATCATTCAGAGCATTGATCAGCTGAGATATTGTTGAAGTGCTACCCCCAACTTTCTCTAAACATTCACACTCTTCTAAGGTCTTCTTGCGGGTCCCCACTCGTGGGTTTTCTACGGGTACCTTATGTTGATACCCAATTTTTCCTCAAATTATTTTCAAACTTGCATATAAGCTTTCGAAATCACTATTTAAAATAATAAGCATTTTTCCTATTTTTCCTATTTTTATTAAATTATTCGCATGTTTATTCAATATTTCATATTTAAATAATTATTTATAAATTATGTTATAAATAATTTCGAAATGTGTCACAACTCGGTATATAATTTTTAATCATTTTTTGTCCATTAGGGTTCAATTATTTCACAAATTAGCAACTGGGCATCCTTTAATTCTAATTACTGTAACTTTGCAATTATAGCCCAATTGCACACTTTACGTTATTTTAATTTGATAATTAGTTATTTTTTATATTTAATATTATTTAATTCCCTTAATTTCATTTATTTAAACTTAATTTCATTCTTATATAATTATTGGCCATTTTAATTAATCAATTATCTATTTTGTTGGGTATTTAACATCTAGCCTATTTTGTTTAAATACTAGCCACATTAAAACCCCTAAAATACCCAACCCAATTAACCCATAAACCTAGCCCAATCTTCAATCCATACCCGGCCCAATCCCTAATTAAATCTGAGCCGTTGATCAAATAAGATCAACGACTCAGATCTCCCCTTTCCTAAAATATCTCTCACCTACCCCCCTCCCCGTCTCTCATTTTCGAGACAGCTACTCTGTCTCTTCCTCTCCTCCTTCTCTCTAGAACCTTCTGGGTTCTCCTTCTTCTCCGATGGCTTGCCCCATCTCTCCGGCCACTTCCAGTCTCACCTCTTTCGACCACCAGCCGCCTTGAAGCCTTATCTCTCTGGACTCTTCATCTCTGAGACCTTCATGGGTCCTCACCATGCAAGGACCACCACTGGAAGCTCAGCCTAGGGTTGTTTCCGGCCATCTCCGATGGGTTTTGACTAGATGGTGCTCTCATCACCATTGTTCCTGAGTTTCACAGCCAGATTCCCTTTACTTTCTCTGGTTTCTTATGAAACCCTAAATCTTTTAAAACCTCTGTATTTTAATGATTTTCAAATCATTCATTTATGTTTTACGCTATTCTCGACTAGATTTTTAAGATTCATCAAGTTTAAAACGTTTCTGAGTATTTATTTTTTGTTAGGGTTTTCTCTAAGTTTTTTCTATACTGGTTCGAATTGATTTCAACTTGTATGTTCGAGTTTCTCTCTTGTATTATTACTGATTCCATGCTCTTACTGTTTTTAACCTGTTTTATGATGAAAATCCTAATTCTCTTGGACTTCTATGTTCGTATCTTTATGCTGTTTTGACTACTTGACTCTTGCTGAGTTTTCTATGACTATATTGCTACGAGCCAACCATTTTTAAGGATCTTTGCCTAGTTGCTTCATATGTGTGTCTATCTCGAGCCTCTTACTGCCAATATTGCCAGGCCTGTGTGTTGCTACTACTGTTTGCCTTCTCTATTTATATGTTCAATAATTCTCCCTTAATCGATGCTGATTTCCCTATTTTTAAATGAGTACTATATGTTTGTTTGGATTGATTGACTTCCATGAGTCTCTCCTTGATTGGAATCTCTAAATCTGGCCCTAATTGTTTACTCCATTGCCTAAATCTTTTCCTTAAATCAATTCTTGACTGATTTCTTTTACTTTGCTTATGCGTTTTACCGTTTGAATTCCAATCCCTTAATTTAAGGGAGTAATTTGCCTTGATTAGTTGGTTAATTGATTTTGAGATTCCTTGTTACTTAACAGACTTTGATTATTTCCTTATTTAAGTCTTGTACTGGCTTTATTTACCTTATATGGCTATGTGTTTTACCATTTTTTGAGTTTGAATCCCTTGACTTAAGGGAACCGTGTATTTTCTTGCACTGATTGATTCTGTCCTTTTTTTACCATTGTCTTTTACTACCTACTTGCAACTATAAATACTCTATGAATTTCAATAACACAGACACACACAGACTTGTGTTCTTCTCTCTTATCAGTACTACTCTAAGCTCTCTCATGTTCTTTTCTCTCTTCTTTTCTTTACTCTGCTATTGTTTGCTATTGGCCGGCTATAAGCCTAGGCCAATATTGTGCTCATACTTGGCTCTTTCATTCTGCTGCTCTCTCTTGTTACTGGTATGTCCTGATTAATTTCCAAGGTTACAAACCAATGTGGCTATTACTATTTTAGTATATTGTATTCCTAGTTGTTTTCTACATATGCTTCTACTGTTCTATATGAAATTGTTGCCCTGTTTTGCCTGATGATACTTGCCATGCTCAACTCTTTACCTGTTTATGATTAAGCCAGTATTTGTTATGAGCTATACCTATTCTTGTATACATCTGTTAGGCCATTTCTATTCTTGTTCAGTATCATGTGTGAACCTCCCTATCCCTGGTTCCCTGAACTTTTCATCTGTCAATACTTGACTTGCATGCTCATATGACTGTTACTTGCTCTTAATTTCACCTATCACAACTGTCTTCTTTTACTGTCTCCTGTTACTGTCTAAACTTGGCCATTTCTTGGTCCCCTGAATCTCTTTGATTCCGTGTATTCATGCTTAGGGATTTCTCATAAGTCTCTATATCTCTTGGTGTTATTATGTGATCTATTTTCCTTTTTGTCCCATTATCCTTGTGTGCAATCCTGTATTGCTGAACTGTTGATTAATGTTTTTGTTTATTTTAAGTTAATCTTTCAAAAACTAACTCTCCAGTTTTGAAAACTCTTTTCTTAAACTATGAACTTTCCTCTTTTCCCTGCACTTACACTACTCCTAGAAAATTAGGTCCTACCCCCTTCGTGTGAGAATTGCCTTGAGTACCTCTGAGTACTCATGGAACTTTGACACAAAAGGCTGGTAATTCCACACTGCACTTTGTAAAATCTTGGAAATTTTCCTGGGTGCTGGTATTGGCCAGGGATCCATTGGGCCCTTTGGGAGCTTTGCCGCACCCAGGCCATTAAGGCTGCGAAACTCGAAAAGAGTGAGGATGGGAGATTGGGCCTAGTTGAAGGCTCCCTATAGAATAACTTCTTATTTTCCTTTTCATCAATGTAATTTATTATTCAAGTTTGTAATAACTTGTAAACGAATATTTGGGGCTGGATAGTGGATTTTGGGAGGGGTTATGCATGCTTAGCCTAGGTGATGGGTAGGAAAACATGCCTATAGGAATTTACTTGTGCATTAGATAACTTGTATAGGACACGCATCTCACATGGTAGAAATCCTGTTTTAGGTCTTTCACTTTCCGCATGTTATCATCCTCATTTCATAATCCTGATCAGTTAATAACAGGCATGATAAACTGCTATAAGGTCATTACTGCATTTCCATCTTAGAAACCATGTGTTAGGAATTGCTATGTGCATTGGATATCCTGTTGTTTAGGATCTTGTACTTGTTTGAATTGCAAATCGTTAAAACGCCTAATTAGCATGCTTAATCTAATAAAAATGCGGTTAGCCTACTTGAAACATTTTCTGCAAAGTAAGTTTGACGACCAAGTCTTGTCAATACCACACATTTGTTTTCTTCTTTCTTCTTCATATCTTTTATGCGTCATGTCAATTAGGAAGAATCACAAAGTACAATGGAGCTGGTGAGTTTATTTCGAGTCGGGAACCAAAATAATATTTTTTTGGAAAAAAGAATATTAATTAGTGTAAAAAAAGAAGTTATAATAGTATGGCTAGATGGTCGGTTACGAAATAAAACACATTACTACTCCTACTAGTCAGGTAAGAAGGGTATTCTCTCTCCAAAAAAAAAACCCTAAACTTTCTGGCCAGTTATGGCCACGACCAGCGGCGGCCAGCCACCTCCTGTGGTTGGGCTGCCCCCCCAGCCCCTCCCCGCTACTGCCCA
>ML281141.1:4541-61089 GCA_005239495.1 Nicotiana undulata | reverse complement strand
AGGGGGGTAAAACAAGGTGATCCTTTGTCTCCTAGTCTGTTTATATTGGCTGCTGAAGCTTTGTCTAGAGGTTTGAACTCATTGCATCAGGACAGAACATTCAGAGGATTTGTATTACCTAAGTGGAGCCCAAAGATTAATCATTTGGCCTATGCAGATGACACTATAATCTTCAGTTCTGCTGATCCAATGTCTTTAAGTATGGTTATGAGAGTACTTGGGGCATATGAGGCTGCATCAGGACAATTGGTGAACAAAAGCAAATCTGCAGTCTACTTACACCACTTGACTGATGAGACAGTAGTGAATGGGGTGGAAAGAGTGACTGGTATATCAAGACAGGAGTTCCCTTTTACATATTTAGGCTGTCCTATTTTTTATGCCAGGAGAAAAGCTGACTATTATCAAGGGCTAATCACAAAAGTTATGGATAAACTACAGGCATGGAAAGGGAAGTTGTTGTCTATAGGAGGAAGGGCAGTACTCATCAAAAGTGTACTACAGAGTATGCCTATTCATCTGCTATCTGCAGTGAACCCTCCTAATAATGTCATCAACAAGCTGCATAAAAATTTTTCTCAATTTTTCTGGAGCAGCAACATTGGAGGCACATCAAGACATTGGTCACCCTGGTCAAACATGTGTATGCCAACTGAGGAAGGTGGTATTGGATTCAGATCTCTACATGATGTGGCAAAAGCTTTGTTCTACAAACTGTGGTGGAAATTCAAAACTCAGCCAAGCTTGTGGAGTTCATTTATGAGTCAGAAATATTGCAAGAAATTAAACTCAGTCATTGTTCCATGGAGAAGAGGATCACATGTTTGGAGGAAAATGATAGAGTGCAGAGACATCATAGAGCATCAGATATTGTGGAAGCCTAAAATGGGGTCAGCACTATTCTGGTTTGACAATTGGACTGGACTTGGAGCCTTATACTTCCTGGTTCCTAATGGATTTGGAATTGATGAGGATATAAACAATGTGTGGGATATGGTAGAAAATAATGCATGGGATGCAGGTAGGTTATATGATGCTCTACCAGAAGACTTAGCACAACATATAATTGATCATGTTCCACCTCCAGTTCATCCTAATACACTTGATACCCCCATCTGGATGCTGGACACAAGAGGACAATTTACAGTCAAAACAGCTTGGGATTATTTGAGAAGAAGGGATCACATGAGATTGGCATATGAGAAGATATGGGTGAAAGGGCTACCATTCAAAATTTCCTTCTTCATGTGGAAGTTGTGGAAAGAAAAATTGCCTCTAGATGATTTCATGAGAAGGCTAGGATATTTCATGCCTTCTAGGTGTTGGTGTTGTGCAGAACCAAAGGAGGAAACCCTTACTCATTTGTTCTACACATCCAGAGCAGCATCAACAGTGTGGAATTTTTCCCTAGCTAGGGCAGGTATTAGAATGGAGGGTCTATCACTACATCAGGCTATCACTAGTTGTTGGACTGCTCAGGTATTGCCAAGGATCAAACCTATTATGCAAGCCTTGCCAGCATGCATTGTATGGGAGCTATGGAAGAGGAGGAATAGTTGGAAACATAGAGAGGTTGTTTCTGTCAACAGAGTTATCTACCAAGTCTCATCAACAATCCAAGCTTTGGTTCAAATTAGAAAACCTGGCCTAAGAGTACCTCACAGATGGCAAGACATTCTAAGTCTGTTGCATAACTTCACTCCAAAGCTGAAATATGAGAAGGTAATGTGGGAATTTCCTCATGAGGGGTGGATAAAGGTGAACACTGATGGAGCTAGTAGAGGTAATCCAGGAAGAAGCTCTATTGGAGTCTGTCTGAGAGATTCTAAAGGAGATTTGATATACGCTAGTGGGAAGCAGATAGATGAAGGGTCTAATAATGAGGCAGAAGCTACATCTATAGTAGAAGCCCTAAGAATGAGTACAGAAATGAATTTCAGGCAGATATGGTTACAAACAAACTCCTTGATGATAAAAAATATAGTGGAGGGAACCTGGAAGCCACCATGGAGCATAATTGATCAATTGGAGGAGATTTGGAGACTGAAAGAAGGATGTACACTTAGAGTGACACACATTTTCAGAGAAGGAAATAGACTGGCAGACCACTTGGCAAACTATGCAATGGATAATGGTGATATAGAGTGCCATGGTTTCTGGGATCTAGACTTAATGGGCAGGAAAATTCTCAATGATGACAAGTTGCAATGTCCACACCTGAGAGTAAGAGTAGCAAAGAGATGACAGGAAAAGGAAGGAGATATAGTTGGAGCAGGAATAGAAACAAATACCTAAACAACCATGCTCAAATCTATAAAGAAGAGAGCATGGTTAACAGATTATATACTAACAAAGTTTGTTTTTTTGCAGGTACAACAACTGTTCTGATTTACTGTCTCCTAATGGTCTTTTCTTTGGTGGTATCAATGTTCTACATTCAATCCAAAGAAAGGACAATAGGGACAAAAAACAAATCAGCAGCATGGAGGATATGGAACACTGGATTAGGTAGAAAGAAAATGCCCAGAAAGTTTAATCGAATTGGGCTACTAGGTTGGAAGAGGGTGAGATGGGTAACTACACTACATACAGATACATGTTATAAATGGAACCAAAAGGAAAGGAAACAAGGAGGGGGAGGAGAGAAAGGGTTAGAATGCAGAGACAATATGGCCAACTTAGGAGAAACAACACATGGAACTGGAGAGCATTACAGATGCTCAAACTGAACAACAAAATGAGGGGTAATTAGGCAGGTGCACATGAAGTAACAAAACAGGAGAAACTACACTCAATAACAAGGAGATGAAGGGGGATAGAGAAGAGGGGTCAATACTGGAAGGGGAAAGGAGACATAAAAGTACCAAACTAAAATATGACCTTCATGTACAAATCAATATTGAGGAGTACATGAAGGTCCTAGTTTATACTAACTTTGGCTTCTCTTTTACAGGTTTTAAATCAGAAATATTAAGCTGTCTCCAATTACGACCCCTAAAGGTGCTGAATCAGTACATAGGGGGAGACAAAGGGACATGCATAAGGAAGGAGAGCACAAATAGGAATCAAACAGCATACTACAATCAAGTGAAAAGGAAATTGGGAGGAAAACATACAATTGACTCAAACAACACAGAGCAGACCAATGGAAACGACAGGGCAAAAGAAACAATACATGATCCTTGGCCTTTAAGGGTAACACAAAGATTAGGAGACTCCACAGAAGCTAAATTGACCTCCAAATGCACGGACATGAGGATTTGCCCTCAAAATCATAAAAGTGCAGAAACAAAAGCAGTGAGGAAATGGAAATTGCCAGGATACAGCAGAAAACTAACAAATGACCGCAGATTGAGTTACTTACCAGCTCATCAGCGTAGATTTGGAACAGTCGAAGCCATGCGAGCTCGAGGGCTTTGAGACACTATCAGCGCCATTGAAGAGCAGCAAAGCAAGATAATGAAACATTTTTTATCAACAGGGCTGGAATCGAATTGGATTAGCAAGGACATGAGAGTGATTCCTCTCAAAAAACAGGAATATGCAAAGTACAAATCAGCTACGAAATGGAATAAGCTAAAACAAGACATAAATGAAAGAGACAAGCTCATAGTTGAGAACTCAACAGCTCGTCAGAGTACAGTAGGGACAGTCGCAGCCACTAAATTGCAACAAGAAAGGAAGAAGAAGAAGCTAGGGCAAGGGAAAGAGGAAATGGGAAAGAGCGTCTGGAAATTTCGGACTAGGCAAATGAATAAGACATTGGGTTATTACCGTTATACAAGCTCATTAACTTTGGGCTGCTTTGGTAACGGGCCCAGGCAGGGCATCACAGGAAAAATTAAAATGGGTCAGTCACGAAATTGGGCTACAATTGCAACAGGCATGGGAACAAAAATGGCTATCAGGTGTAGTGCAAATAATGGAGTGGGCCTTAATACTTTGGGTTTTATTACTCCTAACTAGGATATTGTTAGATCAATTTATTTGAGTTAGTATCTCATATAGTTATATTAATATTGGGCCTCATATACCCAATTTTAATATACTTTATGAGTTTCATTTTCTAGATTCCTACTTAGTATAGGAAAACATACATTATGTGTTATTGTTGATTTATTATAAATAAAACAACTACTAGGTACTCAACCTAGTAGTTAAATTTAATTTAAAAAAAACATTTTCTGCAAATATACTCTTTAAAATCAGAATCCAAAATATGCATGTTCACCTTTTAAGATAGTTAGGCAATGTATAAGACGCCTTGGCAACTTTAGGCCGAACGCGATAAAATTAAACCAATTATGTTTAAGGCTAATTAACCTCTTTAACCTTTTGAACCTTGTTGCTCTCATTCTTGTTTTACCTCCCTGAGGTTCACTTTGTTTTACTAAAGCTCTGGCTCTATTTTAAAACAGTCTTGAAATTATACATTTGTTTCCCTTAGGACTTTCTGAGTTTTGCACTGTTATGCTTTAAACTAATGGGTTTTCAAGGATACTTCAGTCCACTCAAAATCGTGCCATTTTGAATCCTTGCTCTGAATATTTAAAGCTACTATATTTTTGGTACCACTTATTACTCCTTTATTGTAATTATCTTTAACTACCATATATGTTAAGCTACTGTATTTTGGGTCATTAATCACTATTTTTTACTTCAAAACCAGGCCTCAATAATTTTCGGCTATGTCTTCTGAATGTTTTAAATCATTGTACTTCTGAATTTTACCACTCCCCTAAACGACTGCATTTCTAAAAATCAACTATTTCTCTGAATTATTCCTTCATTAAGTTTTCCAAATCAGACTCCTCTTGCAACTCACTGTTTTACTAAAAACTCTGTTTTAACCCCATCTCTGAGACTTTAAGTGTGTTTGAGACATGCCAATTGCATGTCTATCTGTGGAGGGACTTATGAGCCTTTATTTTCCCCCTATGTGTCCCTTTATATGTGAGGTCCTACTTGTTATGCACGTCGCCTAGTATTTTATCCTTTAAACCTAGGGGTCCAGCCTAGTACTCACCTTGTAGGATTAGTAGTCCTAAATACCTTCTAGGACTTATAGAATGGGACGGGTAATGGCACGCAATAAGCATTCGTAACCAACACATGCATTTTAAATAACCTTTACGAGGTGGGAAAGGTAGAATACAGATATGATGACCGGTGCGCTAATACCACGTGTAGCCGCCTCGTCGAGGTGTGACATACAGGGTATTGCATTGATGTGATCCGTATTACTTTAAACCTAGGACAGTTCTTTTCAATGTTTATCTCCAAAACCTTTAAAGATCTTTTTTCATGCTTGTTTGAAATCCCCTCTTATATGAACCTTACTTGCTATTTGTTCGCCGTCCAAATTCACAAAACTTTTTGGCTGGGACCCACAGTTGTGGATCTTGAGGGGTGCCTAACACCTTCCCCTTGGGATAATTTCAAGTCCTTACCCAATCTATGGTAATGCAAACTAGTTCATGAGTTATCCACTCTAGGTGCCCTAACGCACCATAAAAATCGTTAGGTGGCGACTCTTCCTTAAATCCTTTCTTTTAAGGAGTTGTCCAAAATGTCATAAACCCGATCTCTCCGTACCTAACCCGTGCGATAGAAAAAGAGGGCGCGACAGCATGGCGACTCTGCTGGGGAATTTCCCTAGGCTTATACCATTACAATCTGTTTTGTGAATTTGGACCTTTAATTTACATTTAAATGCTTACACCTTTTCCCTATTCCCCGTTATATGCTGTTAACTGTTTACTTTTTACAAGTATTTATTTCACCCGAACGTAACTGACATATCTTCATATTTTCTTTGTAGCCGCTTTCCATTATAACTGTTGTATTTCCTTTCTTTACCGCTTCCCTCAACGTGAAAATACATGCCTATCTCTTTTAATGCTTATTATTGCATATCATGCTCCACATTCATATTCCACTCGTGCCAAACAAATCCTATAGCAACGCTTACAATGAGTGGTTGCGCTATTCCAATATTATCACCCCCTAAATTCGGAAAGGCGTATTTGCGGTAAAACTATTAGCGGTGCAGTCGAGAGTTTCGTGCCTTCCCCCTTGATTTGTCCGCTCAAGGGTACCAATCTAAACCCCAATAGAAACCTTACTCTATTGTATGTTGCATGCATCATGGTCAAACCTAGCCAGGCTGATGTGTTGTCCGCACAATAGCCATAGCCTTTTCCAAAGTCCATTGGGTTTCCCTGGAACCCAAAACGATGCATTCACATTTTGTGCATTTATTTGGAGAACTTAAATTCTCATGCTAATTATTGATGTTAAATAGTCGAGTTCGGTGGGGGTAAGGGACTAACCTGTTTACTTTGAAGAGATGAGGCACGAGGTCCCCAGATTCGGCATGGTCACCAACATCCACCCAAAACTTCTAAATTGGTGGGAAGACTTGCACTCAAGCGACAAAACAGCACTCAGAAAACACCTAGGCAACTTGCCCTCTCTCTTGGACATTCAGCCTAATAACATGGTGATAGAGGCTGCCACCTTATTCTGGGACTGTGATCAGTCGATTTTTCAATTTGGGAACAATGAGATGACACCACTGCTAGAGGAGATAGGGGGTTTAGCTAGTTTGCCCTGGGAGTCTCAAGGGTTATTGATGCCTAAAAACCGAACAGGCCGGGGTTTTCTCAAGATCATGGGACTCAAGAAGAATCCGAATTTAGTCTGCTTGGAAGACTCGTACATCCCCTTTGACTATTTGTATGAGAGGTATGGCCGTAGTCAGTCTTACCGCACATACCAGGAAGAGTTCGCCCTCACCTCTGTAGGAGAATCCACACCAGATTAGCTATGTTTACCAAGACTTTGATGGAAGGGATCGGCGGACAGGATTTCAGCATTGTACCTATGATTGTTGTTGACATATACTGAGCTTTGGAGAACTGTCAACGAGGAGCGAAACATTTTGAGGGTTGCAACCTGCTACTTCAGCTTTGGCTCACCGAGCATTTGCAAAGGGGTGACTACCGTCAAGACATACATAGGAGAGTTTGGGATGATCATATTGCTTTCCATCATCCAAAGCGTATGAACTACATCCCCGACATGTTTGCACATCCAAAGAATGCCGATGGATGGGTTGAGTTATTGGAAAATCTGACCGAGGATCCGATCCAATGGATGTTCGAGTGGTTCCCGACCGACGAATTCATCATTCGGACTAGAGACAATCCGTTCCTGATATTGATTGGTCTTAGAGGGACATACCCTTACGTCCCGATTTGCGTCATGAGGAAGGAAGGGAGGAATCAAGTCGTCCCAAGGGTCGAGAAAATGAGTCATCTCAGGGCGGACTTCCAAAATGATGACATCCCTCACAAGTGTCAAGCTCAGCAATTGTGGCATTGCATGATCCGGTTGGAGAAGGATACTATCGAGCCCGACAGGTATCACGCTGGTTGCTCTCCTTACTATCTGGGATGGTTAGAAGATTACTGGGGAGGAAGTATTGAGCCAGGGTTCGCTCGAGGACATAGGATCATAAATGAGAAATCCGAGGCGACAACTAGACTCAACCAGCTTCGCAAAAGGCTCTCTGACTGTGAAGAAGATCATCACAAAATCCACATAGCCAACAAGAAGCTGATCGAGGAATGGAAGGACATGGCCATCACTTCCACCCAGAGGCTAGCACACTTGGAACGAGGCATAGTTGACCTGGAGGAAAAGTTCCTTAGGAGGATCGAGACTTCTCAAAAGACCGAGGGAGCTGAAGCGGGAATTCTAGTCAAGAACTACTTGCTGCTGGGACTCTGCGAGATGGGAATGTTGATCAAGGCAAGTAGAGATGCCGAGTCTGGGGAAGGTCCTTCTGGGACAAAATAGATATGATTTGTCTTTACTTTGCTTTTGATGTAATAAGGCCACTGGCCATTAGTGACATTTTATATTTTCGCATTCTTAGAGTCAAGTTGGATTTGTCTATTTTATTATCAATAAAATGAGGCATTTAGTATTTAAGTTCTCCAAATTAATTTTTCGTTAGGCCTACCTCGGGCATAAAGAGGTTCCCCAACTTAGGATGCGTTTTACATTTTCGCATTACGTGTTTAAATTACCGCAATATTCTTCATAATCTTCACTACCTTCACTACCTTTTTGTTAGTTATTCCCATTCCCCAAAGGTTAGTTCGTGCATTCTGGCATCAATAGCTTATTGCATAAGATCAAAGGGTCGTCCTCCTACTCCTCCTCCTAGTCCTCCCAAAGGAAAAAGCAAGGGTAAAACTAAGATGACAGATGCAAGCGGTACTAGAAAAGACAACAGGGATGAACAGGTTGAGATCACTGATGGTCAGGGTATTCAGGTTCTGCACGAGGGTATGTCTCCACTAGAGAAGAAGCTGCTAAAGTTCCAAGAGGAACTTGATCAAGTCAAGAACTTGGCCCACTTATCATTCTCCCTCAACGTCCTAGACGTTCACATCCCAAATGCTCTGAACCCCACTTTACCACAAAACATCCCCAAACAACCAAATCACCCCAAGGATCCCGTTCCACCAGCACAACGCAACACATGTCATTACAACACTCCGCCTCTCCAGGATCAGACGAGAGACCAATTCCAGGCTTACGACAACCCCATTTATGTGGAAACCATAGCTCATTCCACACCACATACCCACGAGTCCGACGAGAAGGATAAGCTCATCAGGAATCTGGCCGAGGAACTCAAGAAATTGACCAACCGAGTTCAAGGCGTCAAAGGAGTTAAAGGGGTTGAGGGATTGACCTATGAGGATCTTTGCATACATCCCGATGTTGAACTGCCCGAGGGGTACAAATCTCCTAAGTTCGAGATGTTTGATGGTACTGGTGACCCAAGAGTCCATCTAAGGACTTACTGCGACAAATTGGTCGTCGTGGGGAAAGATGAAAGGATCCGCATGAAACTCTTCATGGCGAGTTTGAAAGGTGATGCACTATCCTGGTACGTCAACCAGGATCCAAATAAATGGATCAGTTGGGTGAACATGGCTACGGACTTCATGGATAGATTCAGATTCAACACGGAGAATGCACCGGATGTGTTCTACATCCAGACTTGAAGAAGAAACCAACAGAGACCTTTCGCGAGTATGCTACTCGTTGGAGGTCAGAAGCTGCCAAGGTCAGACCGGCCTTAGAAGAGGAACAAATGAAGAAATTCTTTGTACGCGCTCAGGATCCTCAGTATTATGAGCGGCTGATGATGGTCTAGGGGCACAAGTTTTCTGATATCATCAAGTTGGGAGAGCGAATCGAGGAAGGCATCAAAAACGGTATGGTTACTAATTTTGAAGCCTTACAGGCTACCAATAAAGCTTTGCCATCCGGTGGTGTGTCCAAGAAAAGGGATGTAGGAGCCGTGATGGTGGCACAGCAAGCCAAGTCCCCTCCCAAATACCAAGTATACCCCGCACCTTCCTTCATATACCAACCAGCTCCAAGATACCAAGCACCCTCACCCCAATACCAAACACCCTCACCCACTTACCAAAATCCACCATCCACATATTAGCCTACCTCGCCCAGATACTCACAACCAGCTCCCGTCTATAATGCCTACAATTCCCAAACTTCTCACTATCAATCACCACCTAATCGCCAAAACTTTCCGAGACCTCGCCTAAACTTCGACCGTCGTCCACCAAAACAGTATACTGTTATAGCTGAACCCATTGACCAATTATACGAAAAGATTAAAGCCGCTGGTTATGTCACACCCATTCCTCAGCTGTTTAGATACCCGTATCCGGCATTCATTCGCATTGCATATTTAAATTGGAACTACATACGTATTCCAGGATCTTTCCCCTTGTACTACATATTTAAATTAGGACTACAGACGTATTTCGGGAGCTTTCCCCTTGTACTGTATCTTTACATTTGGAACTACGGGACGTATCCCGAGAGATTCCACCGTGTGATAGTTTGTGTTGAGCCAAGGGCTCCCTGTTGCTATTTTACTTTCAGAGGTTTTGTTTCTACTGCTTACCTTAGCTTTTGTATCTTTCGGTATTATTTTTAAACTGTTTTACTTTTAAAAATCCAGTAGAGCCTTAACCTGACCTCGTCACTACTTGACTGGGGTTAGGCTTGTCACTTACTGGGTACCAATTGTGGTGTAATCTTGCCCTTTCCTGCACATGTTTTCATGTGCAGATCCAGGTACCAGCACTCAGTTTCGTGGCTAGGGGTCCGAGTAGTTGCTTGAGGAGACCGAAAGGTAATTCTGTCATGACCCGAAATCCCACCTTCAGGCCGTGACTGCGTCTAATGTTAAACCCGCTAGACAAGCCAACGTGTACAGTTAAACTAACATGATAACACCAAATTAACAGAATTAACCAAAAATAGTTTACAAATTTTAACAGCGGAAGTAGATAAAAACAGGACTGAGTGATAGAAACAAATACAATACATTGTAACAATCCCCGAATCTGGAGTCACTAACTCACGAACATACTAAATGATTACTACAAACAAGGGGTTGAACAATAACTGTATACAACTGTCTTTGGAAATAAATTAAAAAGAAAGGAAGGAAGAAAAAAGGGATAGAGGAGACGTCAAGGCCCACGAACGTCTGCGGGTCTACCTTGCAATCTCCGAGCTGGACTGAAGGATACTCCCTCTAACGATGTCCACTTGGTTCGACTGCGAGATCTGCACAACATAAAGAAGTTCAGGTGTAGCATCAACACAACTGACCCCATGTACTGAGTAAGTGCCGATCCTAACCTCGGCCGAAGTAATGACGAGGCTAGACCTGACAACATACATTAACCTGTTCTACTCTACAACATATAACATGGAAAAGGGAAAGAGATAAGCAAATAAACATGGGACACGGGAGCAGTTAATGGGGGGGGGGGGGGGGTAACAACTGAGATAAAGCAGTTAATTAAACACATAGGAGCAAAAAAGAAAGGCAAGTTAACAAGAATGCTCACGTAACAAGTATAAATACGAGCAATGTATGTAATGGCACGGCATCACCCTTCGTGCTTTTACTCTCTTCCTCACAATGCGATGTATGATATAAGATAATATAAATCATGGCACGGCATCACCCTTCGTGCTTTTACTCTCTTCCTCACAATGCAATGTATAATGTGAGGCAATACAGATCATGACACGGCATCAACCTTCGTGCTTTTAATCAATGTGAATCATGGCACGACATCAACCTTCGTGCTTTTACTCTCTTCCTCACTATGCATTTTATGATGTAATCAATGTAAATCATGGCACGGCATCACCCTTCGTGCTTTACACTCTTCCTCACCATAAAAATGACAATATCAAATGGCAAGGAATGCAACACAGTGGAAATACATATCATAAACACCCGACAAGGGGAATATCTCAGTCAATATCATAACAATTTCCCGGCAAGGGTCTCAGCTATAACCAACCTTTTCATGGATATCCTTTATAGTTGGGTCCTCAATAGAACCATTACATCGCAAGTTCATCAACAAGGATTTTCAACAAAAATCAACTTCCAAGTAGAGACAATTTCATAATACACTGAATATGAGAGTAATAATAAGAATTTCATCAAAAATGGACTCACGAGCATGCTTGACACACAATGCATAGGTACTCCTCACCTCACCTATGCATTGAACATGATAAACACTTAGCACATAGCATACAATACCTATTCCCTCACCAAAGCTAGGCAAGACACTTACCTCGGGTCCAAGAATAGCAATTTAAGCCTCTAATACTGCCTTTCCTTTTGAATTCAACTCCGAAACGACGATATCTAGACACAATTAACTTATTAACATCAATAATGACTCATTAATACAATCCCATAGCCTAAATATACAATTCCTAGCATTCTTCCAAAAATACCAAAATTCGACCCCGGGCCCGCTTGGTCCAAACACGAGGCTCGGACCAAAACCCGATTACCCATACCCCCACGAGTCTAAAAATATAATTTGTTTTGAAATCCGACCCCGAATTGAGGTTGAATTACGCAAAATCCCATAAGCCCTAACTCTACCCAAAAACCTCTAATTTCTACCTTGTTTTCATGACTTTAGGCCTAGGTTCTAGTGATTAATGAAGAGGAATGGAAGGAATTAGTGTTAGAGTCACTTACCCAAATGGTTATGGAGGAAAATTAGCTTTGGAATCGTCAACGGGGGGTTGAGGAAGAAGATAAGGGTGAAAATAGGAAAAATCCCATATTTTAAAGATTATGCACTGCCTGGCCTACAGGGATTCCGCACCTGCGGTCTCGCTTTTGCGAGCTGGGGCTCGCACTTGCGGAATTGGGCAAGAGTGGCTGGGGTCCGACCTTCGGAGGGATTACTGCACCTGCGGACCTTTGTCCGCACCTGCGAGAATGGGGGACCTCACCTGGGGTCGCACCTGCGATGCTTGGGAGCGCAGGAGCGGTCCCGCACCTGCGACTGGGCAACCGCACCTACGGTCACGCCAGCACCAGCAGCACCAGCAACTATTTTAACTTGTTTTTAGCCTCGTTAGGTGTCCGGGTGGCACCTGGGCCCACCCGAGCCCCCGTCCAAATATACGAACAAGCCCTAAATCATAATACGGATTCGCTCGAGCCTTCGGAACACCCAAAACAACGCTAAATCTCAAAATCACCCCCAAAACCCCTAAAACCATAACTTAAGAAACTTCAAGTTCTTGATTTCTATAAAAATGCGCCGAACTGACCTATACCACTCGGAATGACATCCAATTCTGCAAGCAAGTTATAAATGACATAACGGAACTAGTCTCGGTCTCGGAATCATATTCGGACCTCGATAACATAAAATCACGTCCCAAACCAAATTTCAAATTTAAGGAAATCCTTATTTCTATATAATTTTTCTCAAAACTTCATTAACTCTCAATTTCCCATTTTTGATCTGAAACACGTCACATCAAGTCCGTTTTAACCAAATTTCACAGATAGCTCACATAATTTATATTAAACCTGTTTCGGGCTCCGGACTATAATACGGGCCCGATAACACAGTTTTCACATGAATATTCATTTTCAAAAACCTTTATATTTTTTAGAAAACAATTTTCTTTAAAAATACATTTCTCGGGCTTGGGACCTCGGAATTCGATTCCGGGGATACGCCCAAGTCCAATATTTTCCTACGGACCTTCCGGGACCGTCAAATCACGGGTCCGGGTCCGTTTACCAAAAAAGTTGAACAAAGTCAACTGTATTCAATTAATTACTATAATTTCCATTTTTCATCAAGTTTTCACATAAAAGCTTCTCGGCTACACGCCCGGGCTATGCACGCATATCGAGGTGAGATTAACGGAGGCTTTTGGAGACTTGGAACAAAGATTTAGCTAAATTAACATAGGATGACCTTTTGGGTCATCACAAATTCTGCCGCGTCTGCAGAGTCCTTCGAGTCACCTTCCACTCCAGACTTAGATAGACTTTTTCATGTATTTCCCTTACACTGTATAGGGCTACTTTGAGATAGAGCTTGCGACTAATGTGATATTCTGGCTTTTGGGAGTTATAATTGTACATGACGAGCGGTTATGTTATGTCTACTTATGTTCCTTTCTGTCTTTATTTTGTTATATTTATTTTTTGCAAATTTAGGCTTACCTAGTCGTAAAGACTAGGTGCCGTCACGATACCTTTCAGAGGGTAAATTGGGTCGTGACAGTCATCCACATAAACCTGAACAATAAGCAGGTTCCTTCCCCGTTTCTTCAGAAACAGTGTGTTGTCATTCTTTCCTCGAGTGAACCCATTGTCCAGAAGAAACTTCGATAGTCTCTCATACCAAGCTCTGGGAGCTTGCTTCAAGTTGTATAGAGCCTGGTCTAATTTGAAAACATATTCGGGATGCACATGACTTTCGAACCTCGGAGGTTTCTTAACATACACTTCCTCCTTGAGAAAACTATTCAAAAATGCACTCTTCACATCCATCTGGAATATAGTGAATTCCATATGAGATTCAAAGGAAATAAGAATCCGGATGGCTTCCATACGAGCAACAGGAGAAAACATCTCATCAAAATCAATCCCTTCCTCCTGATTGTATCCTTGAACAACAAGCCTTGCTTTGTTCCTTGTGGTATTTCAATTTTCATCCAGCTTATTCCTGAACACCCACCTGGTTCCTATGATGTTTCTATCTAAGGGTCGAGGTACCAGGTGCCAAACCTTGTTTCTCTCAAACTGATGCAACTCCTCTTACATAGCAACGATCCAGTCTGCATCCTTCATATCTTCCTTGATATTTTTTGGTTCTATTTGGGATAAGGAGGCTAAAAAGGCTAGGGAGCTTCTGGTTTTGGATTGAGTTTGAACTCCTGAATCAAGAGGAGTGATTATGTTATCAAGGGGATGAGAGCTTTTGTGTTTCCAATTTTGGACTTGGATTTGATTGGTGGAAGAACTTGGTAGATCAGAAGAGTTTCCCTGCAGTCCTTGTTCCGCTACTTGTGGAATGCCCTGCAGAGTATCTCCAGCTCTTTCTTCATCTTCAACGGTAGTAATTAGGTTACCAGTTTCCTCATGTTGATTTGATGAAGAGGTTGCATTGTCTTCACTTAATTACCTCATATGGCTCATCATGTCAGCTTTGCCATTTGAAACATCAGATATTTCTCCAGGAACCAAGAGTGGTTCATTGTCCTGATCATCATCATTTCCTTCTTTGTTTGAGGAAGGTGTCTCATTGAATAACACGTGAAAACTCTATTCTACACATTGTGTTCTTTTGTTGTACACTTTGTAGGCTTTGCTTTCAGAGGAATATCCCAAAAAAGATCCTTCATCACTTTTTGCATCAAATTTTCCATGCTGGCCCTTCCCGTTGTTCAGTACGTAACATTTACATCCAAAGGCTCTCAGATGAGTTATCTTTGGCTTTATTCCATTGAGCAACTCATAAGGGGTTTTGTTTAGGAAGGACCTAATCATGCACCCTTTCACCAAATAGCATGCAGTGTTGATTGCTTCAGCCCAGAAACATTTTGCAATTCCACTGTCAATGAGCATTGTCCATACCATGTCTTCCAGAGTTCTGTTTTTCCTTTCGACCACTCCATTTTGCTGAGGAGCCGTTGGAGCTGAGAAATTATGAGTGATCCCATTTTCATTGCAGAACTCATCAAAATTTGCATTGTCAAATTCCGTTTCATGGTCAGATCTGATGGATGCTACTTTCAAATCCATCTTCAATCGGATTTTCTTGACAAATGCCACAAATACTTCAAAGGTATCATCTTTTGCTCTAAGGAACAATGTCCACGTGAATATTGAATAGTCATACACAATCACAAATATATACTTCTTTCCACCTCTGCTTGGAATTCTCATAGGACCACACAAATCCATGTGAAGAAGTTCAAGAGGTTTTGATGTGCTAACATCCCTTTTTGGCTTAAAAGATGATTTCACATGTTTTCCTCTGGCACATGCATCACATACTCTGTTCTCTTTGAACTTTGAGTTGGGCGGACCACGAAGCAGGTCCTTCTGTGCCACAGTTCTGCATCATCATAAGAGAAAAGCTTTCATGACCCATTCTTCTATGCCACAGTTCTACATCATCATCAACTGCCTTTAAGAAGTTCACTCACCAGCTTCTAGCGATTCAAAGTAAGCAACATAGATGTTCTTGTGCCTCTTGGCTATCAAAACCACTTCACCGGTTACTAGGCCAGTAACCGTGCATACGCTGGACAATAATTCTACTTTGTTTTCGTTATCACAGATTTGAAAAACACTCAAGAGACTATACTTCAATCAATCTACATAGTACACGTTCTCAATTGAGTGTTCAAGAGATCTTCCAACCCTTCCAACACCGAGAATGTACCCTTTTTTTCCATTGTCAAAGGATACATCTCCTCCTTGCAGGGCTTTCAGTGAGAGAAAATCCATGGTGTTCCCAGTCATGTTCTTTGAGAATCCACTGTCCATGATCCATTGTAGTCTTGTTCCTCTCACTGGTCCCCGCACATATGAATCAAGGGTTAGATTTAGGAACCCAAACAAGTTTGGGTCCCTTGTAGTTAGGAAAGGGGTGAATAAGAGCTATTCTAGTCCATGCAGGCAAGAATAGATTTTTCTTGATGAGATTTGGTCCCCTCTTATTAGTCACTTTGTCAGCTACCACTTTGTTTTTCTTAACAGATTGAACCCTGACAGGGCAACTTTCCTTGAAGTGCCCATTGTTCCCACAGTGGGTACAAAGCCAATTATCTGGGACTGTGACATACTTGTTGTGAGGGTTGTAAGGAATTTTCTCCTTTTGGAACCCAATCCCCTGCCTGTTTCCACTATTATTAAATTACATAGCAGTAACAACATTTGTGGACCAGGTCCATTTCAGTGATTTTTCAAGATCACATTTTAGTTTAACCATTTCAGCTTGAAGTTGCCCGTTTTTCTCAAGTTCACAGCAAAAGCTTGTTTTGACATCATTTAGTTCCTTTTCAAGCTTAATGTGTTTCTCACTAGCTACCTCTTTCCCTTTCTCTATGCTTACAACCCTATGTTCTAATTTGAGTCCCTCAATTGTTTCCTCTAGGTCTGAGATTACCACAAAAAGGTCATCTCTTTCTTGCTCGACAACATTGATCTTCTTAGTTAAAATATTCTTTTCATTGCTTAGGCTCTTTACTATTTCCTTCAGGTCTACCACCACTACAGTCAGGTCATCTCTCTCATTTTCTGCATTATTTGTCTTTTCAGCTAGCACTTCTTTTTCTTTCTCAAGGTTACTTATGGTCTCTTTCAAGTGTACAACCACTACCATCAAGTCATCTCTCTGATTTTCTACATTGTAAATTCTACAGGTTAGAGATTCATTTTCTTTTTCAAGATCACTTATGGTCTCTTTCAAATCTACCACACAAACAACAAGATCATCTCTAGATTGTTCAGCTTCTCCTAGCTCTATGGTCAAGGCATACTTATCACCAACTAAGTTGTATTAAGAATCAATAAGAACATTTGCTAATGACATTAATTTTTTAAAAGAGTAGGACTACAGATTTCTCTGAGCATCCCTGAAGTTTAACTCATCATTGTCCTCCTCTTCATTATCATCAGACTGGGCCATTAGAGCGAACAGTGAATCGTACTCCTTGGCCTTGTTCTCTACTGCCAACATGGAAATGTTTCCTGCTTCTGGTTCCTCTTCTGACTCACTAGAGGAATCTCACCACGCAGCAAGAGCTTGTTTCACAACATTGTCAGCTGCACTTTTTCGACTGAATCGTTTGTCAGGAACCTGGTTCCTCTTTGTTGTTTTGTCAGAATTGTGCTTGTAAGGTTCCTGCTTCAGAAGTGGACAGTCCTTGATAAAGTGTCCTGGATTTCCACACTTGTGACACAGATCATAGTTCCTAGGTTTTCTAGAACTGCCTCTTCTTGGTATACCACCATTTCTTCAAACAATCGTTAGGAATCTATTAGTAAGATAGGCATACCATTATCATCTTCACTTGAGTCATTGTTTTCAGCTTGGAGAACTAGGTTCTTCTCCTTCACTGGTTCTCTTCTCTCACTGTCTTTCTTCTTCTTCAACTCGTATGTCTTCAGATTTCCAATCAACTCATCCATGGTTTAGAGTTTGCAAGTCTTCTGCTTCAGTAATAACATTCACCTTGCTTTCCCAGGAACTGGGTAAGACACTTAGAATCTTCCGTACCAGCTTATTTCTAGGAATTATTTCTCCTAGTGAGTGAAGCTCATTTATGATGGAAGTGAATCTAGTGTGCATATCTTGTATAGAATCATCGTCCTTCATCCAAAACAACTCATACTCAGTGGTGAGCATGTCAATCTTGGACTGCTTGACCTGAGTTGCCCTTCGTGAGCAGTTTGCAATGCTTCCCATATCTCCTTTTCTGATTGGCATGCTAAGATTCTATTGTACTTATCAGGTCCTATACCACTTACCAAGATTTTCTTGGCACGAAAGTTCTTCTCCATAACCTTCCTATCAGCGTCACTAAATTCCTTCATGGTCTTAGGCACCATTATGCCAGCTTCTCCAACCTTCTTCATAGGAACATGTGGGCCGTCATAAATGATATCCCACAATTCAGAATCTTCAGCCATTATGAAGTCATGCATACGAGTCTTCCACCACCCATAGTATTGACCATTGAATCTAGGAGGTCGGTATGTTGATTGTCCTTCTTCAAAGTTGGGTGGAGCAGCCATTAGAGATCCTTTCTAGGTGTTAACTTTTTAGAAAGAACCTGCTCTATACCAATTGATAGTTTATATGAGTCCACCAACAGTAATGAGACCTGGTCCTTTACCAGTTTCCTCAAAGTTATAGATAGAGACAGTAAATAAAAGAGGCACATGATTTTTTACGTGGATAAAACCCAACTCAAGGGGACAAAAACCACGACCTACACTGGTAGGATTTCAACTTCACTAACTTGTAATCCCAACTATTACAAGCCATTTTGTAATGACTCTCTTACAAAGACTTTCACACACTAACTTGTAGTACTTACTACAAGCCACTTTGTCACTAACTTAGTTACACAGATTTTGACTTATGACTAATGATAGTCACAACACAAACACGGATGGTTTATGATTTTGGGTTTCCTAAAACAAAGCTTCTAGGAAAGCAAGATAGGATACAATAGAAACAAAATACAAGATTACAACTCAACTAAAGGACACCTAAGAACATGTAGTGAAACTAGTCCGTTTTAGTGGAGTTGTCTTCTTGTGCTTGACACACTTGAGCCTTCAATGCTGGAGCAGATCTTCAATGCTAAGGAGAATGTTAGTAAATGCTCAAGTGAATATCTTGTTTGTCTCCTAACAAGATATTATACTTCTAGGACATCTCAAGAATCAACTCATGCTTAGTTAGTACACTCTACAACCAATAGGAAGTGACTGTTGCACTATTTCTGCATTGTAGCGTGCACAGTTGCAGGTAGTCACTTTCTGCCACAGCTTTGCAGCGCTAGAGTTGACTTGTACTTCCGTCAGAGGAATGTCAAGGGATCATGTCCCTAAACTGTTTCCTGTGAGTTCAAGCGTACACTGCCTAGATTTCTTGAGTTTATACTGACTGGTTGTGCTGGTTTTGTTGCGTATCAGGCCCTTTATCTGGTTCTTGACATAACGTTTGTTAGATCATCAAAACATTTAGGTCTTAATTGACTGAGGTGGATGCATATGATCAAGGAGAAACTCGTGAAGAGTTAAAGAGTCTCAAGCATGTAGCTTCTAGATGTCATACATGATTACCAAATGGCTGACGTTAACAGATTTATCAGATTCTCTTTCCTTACATTTCTTTAGCTAAATGCACTGCTACTATCACGACCCAAATACGAACTCAGGTCGTGATGGCGCCCAACGCCGGGGTCAGACAAGCCAACACTTGTGTTACTAACGAGATTTCCTTATTTGATAGATTGTCCCAAAACTTACCAAATTCTAAGGTTTAACATTGTAAGTTGAAAATGTATAACTTAGCCAATTTAAATCAACATAACCAAAAGGACCGTAGATAACATATATACAGTGCCAAAATATAATATCTACTACGTGTGCCAAGACCTATGTCACAAGTCTACGGGCGGACTAGTGGAATATACAAAATAGGATAGAATAGTTGTGCCACTGTATGAAGTAAAAGGACAGAAATAGCAAAAGACAACTCCAAAGTGCTGTTGAGGATCGCCAAGGTGGAGCAGCTCACCGTGGAGTCGGGTACAGGGTGTGCTCTCAAGATCGCGCTCTGGTCTGATAACAAGATACACCTGCCTCAGAACCTGTACAATTAAGTACAGAAGCCTAGCATGAGTACATATAAACAAATATGTACCCAGTGAGTATCTCGTCTAATCTCGAAGAAGTAGTGATGAGAAGTAGACGTGATGCTTACTAGGTCCATGAGTAAATAACAGGGATAAATAAGACTAAACAGGGATAGCCGTCCTAGAAGTCACAAAGACATGAAATATCAAATATAAATTTACATTTTACTTCTACCTGTCAAATCACAATAGTACATAATGAATTACTTTCCCTTTTCACACGAAGAAGTTTCTATAATATAAACGAGACTCTCGGTCAAATATACAACACATAGTATGCCGGAGCGTACGGCCGAAGCGGCGGGAAAATAAATGTGCACCGCTGAGGGTCGAACAGCTCAAACCATAGAAGCATCTATTACCGCACTCACGAATCGGTCATGCGACACGATTTACATAATGATAAGGCTACCCCGCTCACGAATCATACATGGGACGCGGGTGCTCATATACATACACAGAATTGTTAAAATTCCAGGCATTTAATGGAGATTATACTTGAAATCAAGAACTTAAGTAATGAAATTTAAAACACGACTTCCTAATATCTTCATTCCAATTTAATAATAATAAGCAACTCAACATACATTTAGGGATACATGTGAGGCACATAAAAGCATGCTCATGGGTCCTAAAACTACCCGACATAACAATAATAGCCGCTACGTACGGACTCTCACCACTTGGTACGTACTTAGCCCTCCCACAGACATTAACACATAGCATTTAGATCGCCTATAGGGACAATTCCCTCTTACAAGGTTAGAAAGGAGACTCACCTCGCGTCGAACCTACTCCCCGGGTCAAGAATGCGCTCGAAACTCCGAACTCGTCACCCTAGGACTCGAAACTAATCAAACGTTACGTAAATATATCAAATTATACTAAAAGCAGGTAATTCTCCTACTTACTTAGTCAATTCATCATTCTTGAAGAAATCCCAAAATTCACCCCCGGGCCCACACGCTCGGATTCCGAAAATTCTCGAAGGAAATACTCGCCCATAACCCAAGGATCGTTAATATATGATTTTTGTATGATTTCATAGCAAAATTCACGGGTAATTCCCTAAATTCTCGTAAGCCCTAGGTTACTACCCAATTCCTTGATTTTCACTAATTAAGTAGTTAACTTAACTAGTAATTCAAGTATTAAACTAACACTAGGGTGCAATTTACTTACCTCTTCAGCAGCTAGGTCGTGGGGCAGTTTTCCAAAGCTCTCAAGGCCTCTAATGGTGGAAGAAATGGAGAAAAATGAACATTTCCCGTGTTCTAAAAGAACACACTGCCTACAGTGGTTTCGCACCTGCGGCTCAAGGACCGCACCCGCAGTATCGTACCTGGGAGAAGAGTCTCGCACCTACGGAAGTGGACAAGATGGCCTGGGCTTGCACCTGCAGTCAGGAGTCCGCACCAGCGGCTCCGCACATGCGGGAAAAGGCCCGCACCTGCGAGAAATGGGCAGCCCACCTGGGGGTCGCACCTGCAACTGGGCAACTGCACCTGCGGTCACACCAAATTAGGTGCACCAGCAACTGCTTCAACTGGATTTTGGCCTCGTTTTGTGCTCGAGAGGCACCTGGGCCCACCCGAGCCCCCGTCAAATTTACCAACAAGTCCCAAATCATAATAAAGACTCGTTCGAGCCTTTGGAACACTCAAAACAATGCTAAAACTCAAAATCACCCTCAAAACCCCTAAAGATCAAACTTAAGAACTTCAAGTTCTTGAATTTGGTATCAACGCGCCGAACCGACCTATACTACTCGGAATGACACCAAATTTTGCGAGCAAGTCATAAATGACAAACGGAACTATTTCCAGTCTTCGAATTCCATTCAGACCTCGAAAACACAAAAACACGTTCCAAACCAAATTTCAAACTTAAGGAAAATTGTATTTCGTTATTGGGCGCCGAAAAGCTCCCGGGTCATCCAAACGCACTCTGAACATACACCCAAGTCCAAAATCGTCATACGAAACTTCCGGAACCGTCAAAACTCGATTTTGAGGTTGTTTACTCAAAATGTTGACCGAAGTCAAACTTGGCCAAAAAGGTCAACCTTAAGGAACTAAGTGTTCCTATACTGCCCTATACACTTCCGAATCCCGAACCACCGTCCCCGCAAGTCATAAATTACAATAAGCCTCTATGGAAAGTTTCATTTAGAGGAATGGGGTCCGATAACGCAAAATAACTGGTCGGGTCGTTACAGCTACTTCTACTATTTCTTTGTTCTTCAAAAAAATGGTATAGAATAGCTAATTGTGGTATAGACCAACAATTCACCAAAGAAAATAAAGAAAAAAAGAAGAGATTTGAGAACATATATGATTAACAAATCTTTTTTCTTTTTGGATAATGTAATAAAATTTTATCAATGTTTGGCAAAAAGCGTCCATGTACAAGAAGTATACCAAAAAGTAAACAATTTACAAAAGACTGGGTTTCTATAAACTGACACCCAATCTTCTAATCGTAAAGGAACTTCATGGGTGCATCAAAAGGAAATAAGGGATAAGAGGCTCCTTAGTTGTACAAAATTGAACTCTACACCCATAAAATCTCTCATGTTTCTTTCTCTCCAAAACAGCCCACATAAGTGCTAGCGGTGCAACATTCCACTCCTTGCATATTCTCCTTCTTCTGTCACAATTCCAGCTAAACATTTTGTTGAAGGAAGTTAGTGACAGTAACTAGGTTAAGGATGTAATTAGGAAGACGTGTAATGTCTGTCGGTTAGTTAGAGTAACCTTAAAGTTCATATGAAGTAAAGCGAGGGTGTAAGTTAGAAGTGTAGTTAGTCAGTTTGTTAGAGTAACTAAGTAGAGTTAGAAGCTACAGTAAAAAAAGGTGGTAGTTGCAGAAATGTTGTATAGATTTTCATTTCTCTTCTTCTCATAAAGGATACATAATCAATGGTTTACAATTGAAGTGTTGTTTGTTAGCAGCAGAGAAGATGTTGTTTCCCTTTAAACAAAGTCAACTGATTCTTCTCCTTTATTTCCAATCCCAGAATTTGACGATTTAGGCAATTATTCTGCAGTTTCTGAGTTGCAAACTCAAGCTCAAAGTACCTGGACATCTTGTGATCATCCCATCCCTCTATCAGTATTTGTCTATCTACTTGTATGACAATAATAAACTGCCCCAAGGAGTTGTCAAACACTTCAATATTACAATGATAAAAGCAACTTGTTGCAAACGAAACATCTGCTTCCAGAGTGTGCAAAGAGGAACAAGAGGCAAGAAAGATACTTGAGATGCACATATTCACTCTCTCACAGATTTATGTTATGTCTCAGTTTGAGGCCACTGAAGCATCATCTAGAACGAACTGTGAGAAATCCTGGCAAATTGAAGCTGAATCACCTTCTCCACCATTTTCTCATCTATAAAGATAGGATTAGTTGTTACAGGTAACTCTTCCTTCTTTCTTTACTAGCATCTGCAATGCCTTTTACATGGATGGTCTTAATCCCGGAACCTCTTGTCACTCAAAACTTGTAATTCAAATTTAAACTCAAAATAATAGTAAAGAGATATTCAAACATGAACTTACCATTGCATAATAAATTAATAATACTTCAAATTAATCTAACAAACTACAACATGAAGCATAATATGTCTAATAATTTTAAAATAACACAAATTGTTTGAAATAAACTTAAAATCTTAAATACGAATGTCTTGAGGACGCGCTTGACAATACTTTATTGTATGCCTCCTTAAAGGGCCCGTGGCCTCCAACTTTGCACGCCAAGTGAAGACTTGACCACAGTACTTGCACATTACCGTGTAAGTTTATTCATCTTCTTCTACCACATTATAGTTTTCCCAAACAAATGGGATAACTCTAGAATCACCAGGCATGATTTAACTTGAATTGAGAATTTGAGTTTGAGAAATGAGAGATGAGTGAAGACTTGAAGACTTCAATTTGAGTTTGAGATTGAGAGAGATTGATGATTTTGTGAGTAAAAATGAAATAATGAGGGGGTATTTATAGTTGAGAATAGGGTAAAAGTATAATTATAAAAAGTTTGGGGGCCAAATGGCTTTATTTTTAAAAGCCAAACAACTAGTTTTTGAAATTATGGTCGTTGGAAATTTAAAAAAAATAAAAAGTTATGTAATTATATTGTATTATCTAAGGCAATTTATTGTAAATTATATGATATAATCATGACTTAAATCTTGTAATTCAAGTTTAAACACAAAAAACTTGTAAATAAATATTCAAGGAAATGCCTTATAATTTTTATTAATATGACATTAAAAAAATAGTAATATCTTTTTTAGTCTTCCTTCCCCCAATGGAATGAGCAAAACAAGGTACTAATACCACCATTAAAAGGAAAAAAAACTAATCAAGATGTGCCAAAATACAAGTTACATATTAACCTACATATTATCTCTAACAAATTTCATAAATCCTTCAAGGTTCAGAGGAATTTCCGTTGGTGGTGGCGGAAAAGAAGCTTGTTCATCACCACTTTCGGGCGAAGCAGCATCCTCCGCAAGTTTCGCTAGCATTTCTTCATAAGCTTCGTCTATCTACGGTTGTGATTTAGCAAGTCCAAAATTTCTTCTTTCCGAACGGATCCAATCTCTGAAGAGTACTGATTTTTCCAAGCTCTCCCTCATAGACACTCTATGATCACCATTTGAAGTCTCGCTTGATTGAAAACGCTCTCCGATGCCACTGTTGAAGTTTGAATACTTAAAATATCTCGAGTCATCCTTGAAAGAACTGGATAGTGGTTTTCTTTGTCCTTCCACCATTCCAAAACATTGAAGGTGCCGTCGGGATTCTCTAATTCAAGTCCCTGCGACAAATAAACTTGAAGCTCATTTAGTTATGAACTATCACCAGTATTATCACCTTGAGAACCCCTGAACCCCGTCGAAGAACTAAGTGTTTTTAGTCTCACAGTTCTTTTAGATGAATGCGAACTAGACGAGGTAGGAGTTGGAACATTTGGTCTAGCATGATCTAAGGCAAGTTGATAAGCATTATAAATTATTTGAGCATTTAATTTAATTGAGGCTTTTTCATCTACAAGTGTAGCAAATTCCTCAGGTGAAAGTGATTAAGCCTTATAAATTTGACTACACCAATATTGAGGACATCCTAATTTCATGGTAAGATTTAACATGGATGCAACACCATAAAGAGGGGGGATAGGGAAAAAATATTTTTTAAACTTATCTTTCATTTCCTGAATAACACATTGGTAAATTACCCCACCCTCTGAAAATTGAGTAAATAAATCTGCAAGTGGTGAAATATAAACTAAACAGTTAGAAATAGTAGCATAATATTGTCCAGATAATTCATTTGTAGCAACATGAAAATTTTCTAAAAAATCTAGAAGAATTTTAACATTAGTCCAATCTTGATTTGTAAGGTGCTCATCATCATCATCATCATCATCATCACCACCACCAACACGAGCATTATAAGTTGCGCTTATTGGGTTTCTATATTCATATGCAACAACTAAACTTTCATAAAAGTAATTTGTAACGACCTGACCGGTCGTTTTGCGTATTCGGACCCCGTTCCCTTAAATAAGACTTTCTGTAGCGGCTTATCGTGATTTGTGACTTGCGGGACGGGTGGTTCGAGATTTGGAAGTGTTGGGAATAGTATAGGAACACTTGGTTCCTTAAGGTTGGCTTTTAAAGCCAAGTTTGACTTCGGTCAACATTTTGAGTAAACGACATCGGAATCGAGTTTTGACAATTTCGGTAGCTTCGTATGATGATTTCTGACTTGTATGTATGTCCGGAATGGGTTTTGGATGACCAGGGAGCGTTTTGACGCCAAATAGCAAAATAGAGTTTCCTTAAGTTTTAAATTTGGTTTGGAACATGATTTTATGTTATCGAGGTCCGAACGGAATTTCGAGATCGGGAATAGTTCCGTTATGTCATTCATGACTCGCCTGCACAATTTGGTGTCATTCCGGGCGGTATAGGTCGGTTCGGCTCATTGAAACCGAATTCAAGAACTTAGAAATTCTTAAGTTTGATTCTAGGGGTTTTGAGGGGTGATTTTGAGATTTATCGTTGTTTTGGGTGTTCCGAAGGCTCGAGCGAGTCCGTTATGATTTAGGACTTGTTGGTATAATTGCACGGGGGCTTGAGTGGGTCCAGGTGGGTCCAGGTGCCTCCCGGACATCAAACGGAGCCAAAACCCAGCAGCTTCAGCTACTGATGCACCAGATCTGGTGTGACCGCAGGTACAGTTTGCCAGGTCGCCAGTGCGAGACCCCCCCTACGGTCAAGGCTCCGCAGGTGCGACCCCCAGGGGATCTGGTCCAAAATCACAGGTGCAGACCTCCCTCCGCAGGCGCGGACCCGCTGGTACGGGACTTCCCCCGCAGGTGCGGCCCCAGGCCTCCTCGGCCCCTTCCGCAGGTGCGACCTTTGGATCGCAGGTGCGAGACCGCAGGTGCGGTCTTCGAACCGGAGGTGCGAGATCACTGGAGGCAGTGATCTCATTTAATACGGGATTTGGCCATTTTTTACCATTTCTTCTCCTCCATTCGCGATTTTAAGAGCCTTCAAGAGGGTATTCGGCCCAGCTACTAAGAGGTAAGTATATTCTATTTAAATGTTAGATTATTACACCAAAATATAGGTAGATTAACATCTAATTAGAGGAAATCAAAGGGGTTAGAGTGAAAACCTAGGGTTGATGAACTTTAGGAAATTTCACCACTTTTCTACCATGAAATCATATAAACATTATATATTAATGACCCTTAGTCTATGGGTGAGTGTTATCCTCGAGCATTTCCGAAATCCGAGCATGTGGGCCCGGGGGTGCATTTTGGGATTTCTTCAAGAATGGTGAATTTACTAAATAGTAGGGGAATTTCCATACTTTGAGCATGCATTGACACATTTACATATCATTTGACTAGTTTCGAGTCCTCGGGTGTACGATTTGGAGTTTCGAGCGCGTTCTTGACCGGGAAGTTGATTCTACGCGAGGTGAGTCTCCTTTCCAACCTTGTAAGAGGGAATTGTCCCCATTGGTAAATGTAAACGATCGAATTTGTCCTTATTTGCGGTGGCTACGTACGCGCAAAGTGACGAGAGTCCATGCGTAGCTACTACTCTGTTGTGTCGGGTAGAATTTAGGATTCACAAGCATGCCTCGATGTTCCTTACCTGCATCTTTACTTGTGTTCCTAGTTGCTTATTATCCTTGAAATTTACATGAAAATTTCGGAAGCTATGTGTAAGTTTAAGTGCTTAAATCCCTGAATTAAAGAATAATCCATGATAAATTCCTTAATTTCCTTATAATTCTTTGTATGTCTACGAGCACCCGTGTCGCATGTATAATTCGTGAGCGGGGTAGCCTTATATTTATGTCAACCACGTCGCATGATCGATTTGCGAGCGGGGTAATAGATGCATCTATGGTTCGTACCGCTCGACAATCGGCGGTGCACATTTAAATTTCTGCGTTGCTTTGGCCGTACGCCTCGGCATATTATATGCTATGTGCTTGATTGAGAGTCTTATTATTATTATTACCAATTCAATTGTTCTGTGGGAAAGAAACTTGTGATTTTTATTAGATATTGTTACTTGGCCCTTGCAGGTAGATCGTTATCTATATATACTGATGCTCCATGTCTGCTTGCTTTCCATAAATGTTATTCCTGTCTAGATTCATTAAATCATATTATCGATAACGACCCTAGTGAGTAACACGTCTACCTCTTGTCACTACTTCTTCGAGTTTAGACGGGATACTCACTGGGTACATATTTATTTATATGTACTCATGCTACACTTCTGTACTTAATTGTATAGGTTCTGAGGCTGTTGCACCTGGTCACTATTCCGGTGTCCGTCACTGAGAGATCCGTGTGGAATAGATTACACGGTGAGCTGCTCTTCCTAGCGTTCCTCAACAACACTGTGGAGTTTCCATTATTGTTGGATATTATGTCTACTCTTCCAGACAGTTGTACATCTATTTTGTTTATTTTGTATATTCCACTAGTCGCCTGTGGACTTGTGACACTAGGTCTTGGCACACGTAGTTGATACACTAGTATTTTGCTACTCTGTTTTAGGCTGGCAAACGATTTTTGTATTACTTTAAATCACATTGCCTCACTTCCTCACTTTCATTTAAGGACCGCTTAAATTAAAACTAGACAAGTATTTGAACATCTCATTAATTTAAGTAATTTCGTTAGCAAACTAGTATTGGCTTGCCTGACTTCGGCCTTGGGCGCCATCACGACCTGAATAAGAATTTGTGTCGTGAAAACATGGTATCAGAGCTCTAGGTTCACGTAGGTCTCACAAACAACAGGCAAACCTAGTAGAGTCTTGCGGATCGATGCGGAGACGTCTGTATTTATCCTCAGGAGGCTACAGGGTGTTAGGAAAAATCTCTCTTTATTCTTATTCTATCGTGCAGTCGATGGTCTTACTAAATCTCATTCTTCTACTCTCTCACAGATGGTGAGGACTCGTGGAGCTGATATTCCAGGCCCAGGAGCTGCCACTACCCCTGTAGTCTGAGGCCGTGGCAGCGGTCGGGGGAGGGCACCTGCCCGAGGTAGGGGACGCGGGCGTCCCAAAGTTACGCCATTAGCACCCCTAGAGGATCCTATCCCAGAGGATCAGGGTGAGGTGCCCCCAGCAGATATAGCTCCGATGAATTTCATGATTGCACCAGGCTTCCAGGAGGTCATGGGCCATATGATGCGGTTCATGGATACTATGACCCAAGTTGGTTTATTTCCAGCGGATCCTGCTACATCTCAGGAGGGAGGGGGTGTTCAGACCTCTACCACCCTGGCCGCAGGTCATGCATCGGCAGTATATCAGACTCTGGGTACTCTGCCCGCGGGTGGAGCACAGCCAGCAGTAGCACCTGAGCTTAGACCAGCCGCAGACGGCGATCCGTAGAAGTTACTTGATAGATGGACTCGATTGCACCCTCTTGTCTTCAAAGGTGAGAGGGGCGAGGATGCCCAGGACTTTATTGATAGGTGTAGGGACAAACTGCACAACATGAGGATTTTGGAGTCCCATGGGGTTGATTTCACTACTTTTCAGCTAGAGGGCAGAGCCCGCAGATGGTGGCAGTCATTCATCCTAGGTAGGCCAGCAGGTTCCCTTCCTCTCTCATGGGAGCAATTCACTCAGCTGTTCCTTGACAGGTATATTCCACCCTCCGAGAGGGAAGAGCTACGGTATCAGTTTGAGCAGCTGGAGCAGGGGCATATGACAGTGAAAGATAACGAGGCGAGGTTTTCAGAGTTGTCCCGTCATGCCCTCATGATTCTTCCTACAGAGGCTGAGAGAGTGCGGAGATTCGTAGCTGGGTTGCACTCAGGTATTAGGGCCAACATGGCCCGAGAGGTGGAGATGGGTACTCCTTATCAGCTTGTGGTCGAGATAGCTCGCCGAATTGAGGGTAGCCGGATAAGAGAGTTAGATTTTCTGGAGATTTCCGGGGTGCCCCAGGCAGGGGCAGGGGTCAGTTCAGCAGAGGCCAGCCTAGCAGGCCTCCATATTCAGCTCCTCCACCACCTCCCCGTGGTTCCCCAGTGAGGCCTTATTTCAGTGCCATGCCAGAGAGTTCTTACCTCCCACCAGCCATTCAGGGTTCCTCCGGTGGGTATTCAGGTCATCAGGGTTCTCCTAGTCCCTACTTCAGTGCTATGCCAGAGGTTTCTCACCGTCCCCCAGCTATTTAGGGTTCTTCTTCTTCAGGGAAGCAGGCCATGCCTCCAGTGAGATGCTATGAGTGTGGGAATTCAGGCCACATGAGGAGGACTTGTCCCAGACTTCGGGGCAAGGCTGTTCAGCAGAGTTACCAGCCCACATACTCAGCACCGGCGCCCCGTCCACCGAGAGGTGGACGGCAGGCTGGTAGAGGTCGTCCCAGAGGTGGAGGCCAGTCAGGGGGAGCTCAGCTAGCTCCTATTCAGTCCAGCGAAGGTCAGTCTTCAGGTACTCCAACCAGATTCTATGCTATTCTGGCCCGAGCAGATGCAATGGCCTCAGACGCCGTGATCACAGGTACTATTTCAGTTTTTGGTAGGGAGGCATCAGTGCTATTTGATCCAGGATCTACTTATTCATACGTGTCAGCCTTACTTGCTTGTTTTCTGGATGTTCCTTGCGAGTCCTTGGATTCTCCTATATATGTGTCCACTCCTGTGGGCGATTCTATGGTGGTAGACCGGGTCTATCAGTCTTGTGTGATCACCTTTTGTGGGTTCGAGACTAGAGTGAACCTTCTATTGCTCGACATGGTTGATTTTGAGATTATCCTGGGCATGGATTGCCTATCTCCTCATCATGCCATCTTGGATTACCATGCCAAGACGGTTACTTTGGCCATGCCCGAGTTGCCTAGGCTGGAGTGGAAAGGTTCCTCAGTTAGTGTAGTTAGTAGAGTTATTTCCTTTCTGAAGGCTCGACATATGATCGAAAAGGGTTGTTTGGCGAATCTTGCATATGTGCCGGACACCACCGCCGCGTTTCCGACGATTGATTCAGTTCCAGTTGTTCGAGAGTTGCGGATGTCTTTCGTTTAGACTTTCTGGGCATGCCTCTCGATTGAGATATCGATTTTTGTATTGATGTAGCTCCAGGCACTCAGCCTATTTCTATTCCCCCGTACCGTATGGCTCCAAAGGAGTTGAAGGAGAAGCTTGAGGAGTTGTTGGCGAAGGGGTTTATCAGGTCGAGTGTATCGCCGTGGGGTGCTCCAGTTCTATTTGTAAAGAAGAAAGATGGGTCTATGCGGATGTGTATTGATTACCGCCTATTGAACAAGGTAACTATTAAGAACAAGTATCCATTGCCGCGCATCGATGATTTGTTTGACCAGTTAAAGGGTGGCAGGGTATTTTCTAAAATTGACTTGAGATCGGGGTATCATCAGTTGAGGATTCGGGCTTCGGATGTTCCGAAGACGGCTTTTCGTACGAGATATGGCCATTATGAGTTCTTGGTGATGTCCTTTGGCTTGACTAATGCCCCGGAAACATTTATGGACTTGATGAACAGGGTGTTCAGGCCGTATATTGATTCCTTTGTCATCGTCTTCATTGATGACATTTTGATTTACTCACGTAGCTTGGAAGAGCACGAGCAATATTTGAGAGTTGTGCTCCAGACCTTTCGAGGACAGAAGGTTTATGCTAAGTTCTCCAAATGTGGGTTTTGGTTAGATTCCGTGGCATTCTTGGGACATGTGGTATCCGGAGAGGTATCAAGGTCGATCCTAAGAAGATTGTGGCAGTTCAGAGTTGGCCACGTCCTACTTCAGCGACATAGATCAGGAGTTTCTTGGGTCTAGCAGGCTACTACAGGGAATTTGTGGAGGGATTTTTATTCATTGCAGCCCCATTTACTAGATTGAGTCAGAAGAATGCTCCATTTAGGTGGTCTGATGAGTTTGAGGCGAGCTTTCAGAAGCTCAAGACTGCATTAAATTCGGCACCAATTCTAGTATTGCCTTCCGGTTCGAGGATGCATACGGTGTATTGCGACACTTCACGCGTTGGATTGGGGTGTGTATTAATGCAGGAAGGGAGAGTTATTGCGTACGCTTTGCGCCAGCTGAAGGTTCATGAGAAGAATTACCCTGTGCACGATTTGGAGTTGGCAACGATAGTTCATGCTCTTAAGATTTGGAGGCATTACTTATATGGGGCGTCTTGTGAGGTGTATACAGACCACCGCAACTTGCAGTGCAGGTGGCTTGAGTTACTAAAGGATTATGGCATCACCATTCTTTATCATCCGGGCAAGGCGAATATGGTAGCAGATGCTTTAAGTAGGAAGGCGGAGAGTATGGGTAGCTTGGCTTACATTGCAGCCGAGGAGAGACCTCTAGCCTTGGACATTCAATCCTTGGCCAATCTCTTGGTGATATTAGATCTTTCAGAGCCTCGTCGAGTTATAGCTTATATGGTTGCTCAATCTTAATTATTGGGGGAGATCAAGGCTCGACAGTATGATGATCCGTGTTTGGCAGAACTACGGGAGACAGTGATCCAGGGTGGTTACAAGGAGGTTACTATTGGTGAGGATGGTGTTCTGAGACTTCAGGGTCTATTGTGTGTTCCTAATGTTGATGGCTTGAGGCAGAGAATTCTAGAGGAGGCACACAATTCGCGGTATTCTGTTCATTCTGGTGCTACGAAGATGTATCTTGATTTGAAGCAGCATTTCTGGTGGAGACGGATGAAGAGGGACATTGTGGAGTATGTGGCTAGGTGTCTTAATTGCCAGCAGGTTAAATATGAGCACCAGAGGCCAGGAGGCCTACTTCAGCAGATGCCCATTTCTGAGTTGGAGTGGGAGCGCATTACTATGGACTTCGTGGTTGGGTTGGCTCAGACGTTACGGAAGGTTGACGCGGTTTGGGTTTTTGTGGATAGGTTGACTAAATCGGCGCATTTCATTCATGTGGCCACTACTTATACTTTTGAGAGGCTAGCCCATATCTACATTCGAGAGATAGTCCGGTTGCACGGTGTACCGATGTCCATTATATCAGATCGAGGTCCTCAGTTCACCTCGCACTTCTGGAGAGAATTGCACAGAGAGATGGGTACTCAGGTTGATCTCAGCACATCATTTCATCCACAGACTGATGGTCAGTCAGAGCGTACAGTTCAGATATTGGAGGAGATGCTCAAAGCATGTGTGCTTGACTTTAGAGGCCAGTGGGACCAGTTCTTGTCCTTAGCCGAGTTTGCTTACAATAATGGTTATCAGTCTAGCATCGAGATGACTACATTTGAGGCATTATATGGTCGGCGATGTCGTTCTCCTATCGGGTGGTTTGAGCCTGGTGAGGCTAAAGTATATGGTGTAGACCTGGTGAGAGATGCTTTAGAGAAGGTGAAGTTAATTCAGGAGAGGCTCTGCACAGCATAGTCCATACAGAAGAGTTACGCGGATCAAAAGGCACGTGATGTGTCATTTATGGAGGGAGATAAGGTTCTGCTGAAGGTTTCGTCGATGAAGGGTATTATGAGATTCGGGAAGAAGGGCAAGCTGAGCCCGAGGTTCATAGGTTCTTTCGAGGTATTGACGCGAGTTGGAGAGGTTGCTTATGAGCTTGCCTTACCTCCCATCTTATCGGGAGTCCATCCGGTATTCCACGTATCCATGCTCCGGAGATACCACGCCTATTTCTCTCACGTTGTTGATTTCAGTACTATTCAGTTGGATGAGAGGTTGGGCTACGAGGAGGAGCCAGTTGCTGTTGTTGATAGACAGGACCGCCAATTGAGATCTAAGAAAATTTCTGCTGTAAAGGTCCAGTGTCGGGGTGAACCGGTCGAGGAGGCGACTTGGGAGTCCAAGGAGGACATGCGGAGCAGATATCCACACTTATTCAGCACTTCAGGTATGATTCTAGACCCGTTCGAGGACGAACGTTTGTTTAAGAGGTGGAGAATGTAACGACCCGACTGTTCATTTTGGGTATTCGGACCCCGTTCCCTTAAATAAGACTTTCTGTAGCGGCTTATCGTGATTTGTGACTTGCGGGGACGGGTGGTTCGGGATTTGGAAGTGTTGGGAATAGTATAGGAAAACTTGGTTCCTTAAGGTTGGCTTTTAAAGCCAAGTTTGACTTCGGTCAACATTTTGAGTAAACGACATCGGAATTGAGTTTCGACAATTCCAGTAACTTTGTATGATGATTTCGGACTTGTACATATGTCCGGAATGGGTTTTGGATGACCCAAGAGCGTTTCGACGCCAAATAGAGAAATAGAGTTTCCTTAAGTTTGAAATTTGGTTTTGAACGTGATTTTATGTTATCGAGGTCCGAACGGAATTTCGAGACCGGGAATAGTTCCTTTATGTCATTCATGACTCGCCTGCACAATTTGGTGTCATTCCGGGCGGTATAGGTCGGTTCGGCGCATTGAAACCGAATTCAAGAACTTAGAAATTCTTAAGTTTGATTCTAGGGGTTTTGAGGGGTGAATTTGAGATTTAGCGTTGTTTTGGGTGTTCCGAAGGCGCGAGCGAGTCCGTATTATGATTTAGGACTTGTTGGTATAATTGCACGGGGGCTCGGGTGGGCCCAGGTGCCTCCCGGACATCAAACGGAGCCAAAACCCAGCAGCTTCAGTTGCTGGTGCACCAGATCTGGTGTGACCGCAGGTGGGGTTGCCTAGGTCGCCAGTGCGAGACCGCCCCTGCGGTCAAGGCTCCACAGGTGCGACCCCTAGGGGAGCTGGTCCAAATCGCAGGTGCATACCTCCCTCCGTAGACGCGGACCCGCTGGTGCGGGACTTCCACCGCAGGTGCGGCCCCAGGCCTCTTAGGCCACTTCCGCAGGGGCGACCTTTGGCTCGCAGGTGCGGTCCTCGAGCCGCAGGTGCGACATCAATGGAGGCATTGTTCTCATTTAATACGGGATTTGGCAATTTTTCACCATTTCTTCTCCTCCATTGGCGATTTTGAGAGCCTTCAAGTGGGTATTTGGCCTAGCTACTATGAGGTAAGTAAATTCTATTTAAATGTTAGATTATTACACCAAAACTTAGGTAGATTAACATCTAATTAGTGGAAATCAAAGGGGTTAGAGTGAAAACCTAGGGTTGATGAACTTTAGGGAATTTCACCACTTTTCTACCATGAAATCATATAAACATTATATATTAATGACCCTTATGCTATGCGTGAGTGTTATCTTCGAGCATTTGCGAAATCCGAGCATGTGGGCCCGGGGGTGCATTTTAGGATTTCTTAAAGAATGGTGAATTTACTAAATAAGTAGGGGAATTTCCATACTTTGAGCATGCATTGACACATTTATATATCATTTGACTTGTTTCGAGTCCTCGGATGTAAGATTTGGAGTTTCGAGCGCGTTCTTGACCGGGAAGTTGATTCTACGCGAGGTGAGTCTCCTTTCCAACCTTATAAGAGGGAATTGTCCCCATAGGTAAATGTTAACGATCAAATTTGTCCTGTGCGTAGCTACTACTCTGTTGTGTCGAGTAGAATTTAGGATTTCACAAGCATGCCTCTATGTGCCTTACCTGCATCTTTACTTGTGTTCCTGGTTGCTTATTATCCTTGAAATTTACATGAAAATTTCGGAAGCTATGTGTAAGTTTAAGTGCTTAAATCCCTGAATTTAAGAATAATCCATGATAAATTCCTGAATTTCCCGATAATTCTGTGTATGTCTACGAGCACCCGTGTCGCATGTATAATTCGTGAGCGGGGTAGCCTTATATTTTTGTCAACCGCGTCGCATGATCGATTTATGAGCGGGGTAATAGATGCATCTATGGTTCGTGTCGCTCGACCCCTCGGCATTGCACATTTAAATTTCTGCGTCGCTTCGACCGTACGCCTCGGCATATTATATGCTATGTTATTGATTGAGAGTCCTATTATTATTCTTACCAATTCAATTGTTCTGCTGGAAAGAAACTTGTTATTTGTATTAGATATTGTTACTTGGCCCTTGCAGGTAGATCATTATTTATATATACTGATGCTTCATGTCTACTTGCTTTCCATAAATGTTATTCCTGTCTAGATTCATTAAATCATATTATCGATAATGACCTTAGTGAGTAACACGTCTACCTCTCGTCACTACTTCTTCGAGTTTAGACGGGGTTCTCACTGGGTACATATTTGTTTATATGTACTCATGCTACACTTCTGTACTTAATTGTATAGGTTCTGAGGCTGTTACACCTGGTCACTATTTCGGTGTCCGTCACTGAGAGATCCGTGTGGAATAGATTACACGGTGAGCTGCTCTTCCTGGCGTTCCTCAGCAGCGCTGTGGAGTTTCCATTATTGTTGGATATTCTGTCTACCTTTCCAGACAGTTGTACATCTATTTTGTTTATTTTGTATATTCCACTAGTCGCCTGTGGACTTGTGACACTAGGTCTTGGCACACGTAGTTGATACACTAGTATTTTGCCACTTTGTTTTATGCTGGCAAACGATTTTTGAATTACTTTAAATCACATTACCTCACTTCCTCACTTTCATTTAAGGACCGTTTAAATTAAAACTGGACAAGTATTTGAACATCTCATTAATTTAAGTAATTTCGTTAGCAAACTATTGTTGGCTTGCCTGACTTCGGCATTGGGATCCATCACGACCTGAATAGGAATTTGGGTCGTGACATAATTTCTTCTAGTCGGACAAGGTTTAGGAACCTTTCTTTCTCTAAGGCCAAATTCATCACATTTTTTAAAGTATTCTCTAAGTCTACTTCTACGATTTGAATAAAAAAGCCAATGAAGAGAGAATTTAACCTTTTCAATTTCAACTTTTAAAATTTTCAGACCATCACCGACGATTAAATTGTAAATATGACAAATACATCTAACATGGAAAATATTACTAAATGCAGGACTTAGTGTAGTTGTAAGCATGCCTATAGCATTAGTGTTACTAGAAGCATTATCCATTGAAACTGCCATTATTTTATCTCTGATGCAAAAATATCTACAAATATCTGCAACTGTGTTAGCAATAAACTTACATGTGTGATGTGAATTAGTTATTCTATAAGCAATAATGTGCTTTTGCATTATCCATTCCTCATCAATCCAATGAGTGGTAACATTAAGATAATCACAGTCATTACCACTCCTACCAATATTAGTATTAATAGAAACGCGATTACTAATATGAGTAAATAAATAACGCAAATATTGTTCATATTCATGTTTATATTTATAAATATCAGCCTTTACGGTTGTGCGAGGCTATCCTTTATAAGTAGAATTAAAAATTCTTCTACTATAATGGACAAAGTGAGGGTTAGAGGTAAAACTATATGGTAAGCACATAACAGTAACCATTTTTGCCAATTCTTCACGATCGTTATTTGTATCGTAATATAAAATGCCACCGGTAACAGTATTAATTCCCTTGAACTAGATTTGACTCGGTACTAGGGTTAACCTGAGTACCTACACTTTGAAGCCATCTAGCTTTATCATTAGGGTTTTTCTGTAAGTGTCTAGACAAACTACCTGTACCACCACGTTCTCTAGTAAATTTATGAGCCATCAAGAGCCCACAAGTTTTACACTTAGCCTTATTTTGATCTCTTAGTTGAGTAAAAAAGTGCCAAACAAGAGATGTTTTGTACCGTTTAGAAGGTTGTCTATTAAAAGTAGGGGTTACTACAGGAGGGTCAGGCGGGGCATCATTTGGATTATTATCAGTTTGGTTAGCAATAAGACTAGTAGGTGTATCATCTAAATCATGTTGCGTTTCATCTAAATCATCATTTTCCTCATCATTTTCATCGATATTTTGATTACCATAAAGAACATTCATATATTCATCATTTAATTGTTGACCTGGTGTAATATCATGTATAAATTCACTATCGATAAATTGAAAACAAGGGTTATCACTATCTAGAATAACAAGTGGAGGAGGACGGGTAACAGGTCTGGGTCGCGGAACCGGGGTCGGGGGAGTAGTAGTAGCTTGCCTATTAGATTCACCAATTTTAGATTTTCCCTTACCACCAAACATTTTTTTCAAAGAAAAGTCCATATTAATTATAAGGAAAACAAATTAAACAAACAAAACTATAATATTAAAACTTAATAGTTGGAACGAGTTTGCCGAATTGACGAACAACTTCTTGAAAATTGTATAATGTTGAAGACTTGAATACTTCAATTCACCAACTTCACAATTTTTCACAAATAGCAATAATAAAGTAAGCAATTATTGAAGAAAATTAGAGAGAGATTGATAATTTTGTGAGTAAAAATGAAAGAATGATGGGGTATTTATAGTTGAGAATAGAGAAAAAGTGTAATTATAAAAAGTTTGGATTTAAAACAAAGTTTGGGACCAAATGGCTATTTTTTAAAAAGCCAAACGGCTAAATTGGCAGGCCAACGACTAGTTTTTAAAGTTATAACCGTTGGCCAATTTTTAAATAAAAAAATAGTCGTTGGGCCCGTTTGGCCCGGTTGAACCTGCCCAGGCCCGCCTGCCGGTCCCGGGCTCACGGTTCAAATGGAAAGGCCCACCCCATATGGGTTCCTAGGCCCGGACCGCCACGGGCCGACCCGTTTAGCCCAAAAGCCCACATGGGTCGCGGGCCTAGTCCGGTCTCGGTCTAGGCCCAACCCACATTACAGCCTTACATGTACCACTCTTAGAATCTTATTTTTTTACATTGATATTGTGGTAGTTGTACAACATAGGATTTGGATCAAACAATTCTTCTACTCTCCCATGTTGAAAATGCTGCCATCCCTGTTTCATATAATATAAGGCAACAGCTAAACCAATGAGCAAAAACTTTCTATAGGTCCATATATAAAAATCATACGGCTAAGTGTTCTGGCACCATATCCTCTATGAAGGAAAAAAATGAAAAAAATAACCGTAGACTGAGATAACTAATTAACCTAACTGACTATTATTTAGTGAGCATAAGATTTGTAGCTATAACATAAATGTGAAAGAAGAGAATCACTAACAAAGTCCTCGCGATAGCAGTGCTCATGTGACACTTGTCTTATTGGAAGGATCTACCCTATCCAAAGTCAACAATTTTAACTCTGAGACTAGAATCCAACAAGATATTGCTAGCTTTTATATCATCAACGAATAACCCTCGTCTTAGTGTTTTCATGGAGGTAGACCAAACCTTCTGCAATCCTTATACTCATGTCAAATCTTTTCACCCAGTTTCAGTGCTTTACCTTTGCTAGGGTCTTCCAAAATCAACATACACAATAAGTTCTATCGATTTCATTCAAAAAACATAATTAAAAATTTGACAAAGTCACTTCAGTAGTTGTGCAAAAACACAATTTAACTGTAGAACAAAGTCTGCTACTCACCAGAGATAAAGCTATCAAGACTCTGGTTTGAAGGAACTAATATAAAAGAAGGCTTTTTTGACTGTTCATTACATAAGACTGCATGCACCCAACAGGACCATAAATGATGGAAATGAACAGAAGAGTGTAAATATAAATGAGTTGTACAAAAACATATGATCAAACAACATTGACATCTTCCAAGGATGCCGTAGAACTGTATTTGAACTCAGAAATGCATTTATTTCAAAGTCGCATTAACATAACAGTCCAGCAATTCCTTACATTTGAATATAAAACTTACACCACCATTATACACCTTCATCTTACGAATGTCAAGTGTAATTTCATCCACCAACTAACCAACTCATTAAGCTAACTATAACTAGTTCCAGTTAACCAACTCACTAATAACTAATATAACAGTCGTTATCTACGCTAACTTAACCAAGATGTGACTAACAGTCAGTTTGTATTGGTTTGTCACAAAAACGTATGTGCTTTTCCGATTGCTTGTTCTACTTCAAGAGGGGGATTCTGACTTATTGTCTTATTTTACCACATTCTGATGCGACAAGATCTGAATCAAGCCTAGAGCCCTAGATTGTCTTCCCTCTCTATCATTCTGTGAAATAATGGTACCATATGGATTCACAGATAGTTCCATGATAATGTTTTATATAAAAGATGTTATTTTCCTGTCCAGTTTATTCAAAAGATTTTTTCAGTGTTCATATTCAAGATGATGAGGAAAGATGAAGAAGAAATGACATTAAAGAAAAAAATAGTTATAGAAAAAGAAATCATCTTTACCTGTCCTGATTCTTTTTTGCAAGAATTCAACATAATAACTCCACTTGTTCTAGAAATAAGACAAAACGCCTCTTACTGAGGTAGAATCTTTTGCTTTAGTTGCTGTTATTGCTGAAACAAAAGAGTTGTGCTGTTTCAAACTAGAAAGTTAAGATTTCTGAAAAAGCGCAAAATTCTTACAGAACTCTTTTCTAGAACCACAGTAATTCTAAATACGACTTCTAGTGCATGTGAACGTTCAACTACTTAAGCTTCTCCTTTAGCCACTTGTGTGAATAAGGTATAACTTTCCCCTAAACATACTTTCAGTTAACACAAGAGTTGAGCTGACAAATACCAAAGCCTGCCATTCATCAGTTTTATAGCAAAAATTTCAAAACACTTCATAGAAACATAGACATCGCTTTCACTTAAAAGGAAACATAATAAGTTAGGGTAGGGATAACATATTATCATTTGCCAAATGTACCAGGACAATTGAATCAAAACGTGAATTAAAAGTTACAGGAACCATTGATCTACTTTTGATCTCAAATAAGCCCAAGAAAAAGTTAAGATTGCATCAGAAGTTATGAGTTTGGTTTCTTAATTATTTGATACATGTATTAAGTAATACTAGTACTAAGCATAATACTAGCAAAACAAATATGTTCTGGCGTAAAAGAAAAATTGTTGGTTTGAGGTAGGAATAATAGTGATCAAAGAGGAAATCAAAGATAGAGTTTTTTTTAATATTTGTAACGGATACTTTTCATTCACTTTTCTTAATTTCACTTGATTTGGTTTGATGGTCCAAATGGCTAGAATACATGGGGTATTTATAGTAAAACTCCTACATGCATCTAGTCTACTTCTCATGTGGACATACTAATTATGTTCACATAAGTTCACACATTACATAAATAAGTTCATGCCCTAGTACATGTATGTAGCTACTAATTTAGTTCATGAACTAATGTGAACTAGTGTGGACAAATGGGGACAAGACAATACATTACTTTTAACACTCCCCCTTAATGTTTTGTTCTTGGACTCCCAAAAGCTCACGAAATTTGATGAACTTCTCCATGGGTAGTGTTAGCCCCTCACTTCGGGAGCTCGGAAAGGACAACAAGAGTGTTGTCATGAGGCAGCGAGAGTGTTGCAAGCAAAGGTACATGAGCAGCACCTAAGCTAAAATGAGAAGCGGGCAAGTGATGACCAAGGCGTCGACGGAGGCGAGGCATCTTGGTAAGGACTTGACGGTGAGTTGCGGGCCAAGGATAACACTTGATCATGGCATAGGCATCAAGGCATGAGGCAGTGATGCCAAGGAAAAGCAAAAAACGATGAGGCAAAGGCAAGCCAAAGTGCAACGGAAAGGCAATGTGCGGGCAGATTTGGTATGGCATTGAGTTGCAGCAAAGAGGGCCAAGTTCGTGGGTAATGGCATGGAAAATTGTGGCTACAATGCAGCTGGATACAATGGCATTGAAGCTTGGCTAAGGCCAACGCACGAAAATGGGGCAGCAAGCTCGAATGTACCAAGTCAACGGCGGTTACCGGCACATGCTGTGCACATGGGCAGCAATTGGGAAGTTGCTGAAAAGGAGGCAGCAACCTTGCACGTTTTTGGGGCCATGATCTCACTATCTTTCAGCATGATCTATATGATCCTAGTAGTTGGGGAGTTGTCAACTACACTAGGCTAAAGTAGTGGGCTAGTGGGCAAGTGTATAGGCCTAAATGTGGGGAAAGTGGACTGTCCCATGATGTTATAAATGGGCAGCCTTTCTTACACTTTGAGGGGAACCTTTGAGATGGAGAAAAACGTGTGTTGAGTGCACACTTGAGTTAGGAAGGAGTCCTAAGTCTTGTTTTCAAGAGTGAAAACACCTAAGGCTAATAATAGTCTTTGTGAGGGTCAAGAGTGATCTTCATTGTACATGATTGTACCGATTTTGGAGTGTCTTTGTATACTTGAGTTGAATACAAAGTTGGGAAAGATTTTCATGTATATTGTGCCTTGTGTTCTACTTAAATTCTGTTGCATTTACTTATTTTCGTGTGCCTAAAATCAGTGTCTTACTTACTACGTTGAAGTTGCCTAAAAATAAACTAAGTCCAAAGTTGCTGGAATTTTGGCCGAGTGTTGGAGCAGGCTGAAGTCAAGTGCGAGACTTGGCTGCCGCGCGGGCTGTTTTTGGAGAGACTAAAAACTAGCCTGTGACAGGTAGCACCTTGGTAAAAATGTCCACAACTTGATCCTCGGACTTGCAAAACTTTGTCTTGATCACTCATTCTTCAACGTTTTCTCTGATGAAGTGATACTTCACATGTGCCTTGTTCTGTTGTTGTAAATTGGATTCTTTGTCATTGCTATGGTTGACTTGTTGTCACAAAATAACTCTGTTGCGTTGTCTTGCTTTTCTCCAACATCTTATAAAATTCTTCTAAGCCAGACTACTTTAGAAGTTGCAATTGCTGCTGAAATATATTCAGCTTCTGCTGATGATTGTGCTACTGTTTCTTGCTTCTTTGATTGCCAAGAAAATGCTCCCGATCCAAGTGAAAACACAAAACCAGATGTGATTTTCATATCATCCTTTGAACCTGCCCAATCACTGTCACAAAATCCAATTAAAGTTAATTCTTCACCCTTGAAATATTTGATGCCATAAGCCAAGGTTCCTTTGATGTAACGAAAAACTTGTTTGGCTGCTCCAAGGCGAATATGACTGGGACTTTTCATAAACCTTGACAACAAACTAGTAGCAAACATTATATCGGGCCTCGTAGCCGTTAGATTCATCAAACTACCAATGATACTTCTCTAAAGAGTGTTGTCCAGTTTTCTTCCACCATCATTTTTCATCAGCTTCTCATTTGAAGCGAGTGGTGTTGGTACTGCTTTGCACCCAAACATATTAAACTTTTTAAGCATTACTTCAGCATAGCTTTGCTGAGAAACAAATACTCCATCATCCTCTTGAGTAACTTCAAGACCAAGAAAATGATGCAATAGACCCAAATCACTCATTTCATATCTTTTCATCATATCTTTTTTTGAACTCAGTAACTGCAGCCTCATTGTTATCGGTAAAAATCAGATCATCAACATAAATCGCAACAATAAGAATAGAGTTACCTTGCTTCTTGACATAGAGAGTAGGATCGCTTTTGCTTTTAGTGAACCCACTTTGCAAGAAGCACTTATCACTTTGATTGTACCATTGTCGGGGTGCTTGTTTCAACCCGTACAAGGACTTCTTGAGCTTGTATACTTTAGCTTCTTCTCCTTTAATCACAAAGCCATCAGGTTGAAGGACATAAATTTCTTCTTCAAGTTCACCATTCAAAAAAGATGATTTCACTTCACGTTGATATAATAACCAACCCTTTTGTGCTGCTAATGCAATAAGTGTCCGAATTGTATCTTTGCGGGACACCGGTGCAAAAGTTTCATGATAATCAACGTCAGCCTGTTGTGAATACCCTTTTGCAACCAATCTTGCTTTTTGCTTCATGATGGAGAGCCATCTGGATTATTTTTTATATTGTAAATCCATTTTACTCCAATAACTTTTCAATTTACCAGCTTGTTTACCAACTCCCAAGTCTGATTTTTCTCAATCATTTGGAGCTCTTCTGCCACTTCCTTCTTCCAAACTTCCTCCTTAACCGCTTCTTCAAAAGTTGCTGGCTCAACCATGCTATAGTTGCATGAAGCATAAATGTCAGCAAGGTCTCTCATTTTAACTGAAGTACTTGTTGGACTCGAAGTGCTAGAGCTTGCTTCGTTGCGTGAAGGTGGGGAAGGATCAACTTCTGGAACTTCTTCCTCCTTATTTTCTTCTTCATTCTCAGCCACCACTATGTTTTTTGTAGCCTCATTCTTTTCCCAATTCCAATGGCTCCTTCATCAAACAACACATCTCTGCTTGTGATGATATTTTTCCTCTTCAAGCTATACATTCTATAGCCCTTTGATTTTGAGCTATAGCCAACAAAAATGCACTTATCACTTGCTTCATCAAGCTTGCTCCTCTTTTCTTTTGGGATTTGAGCATAGCAAATGCACCCAAAAACTTTCAAGTGCTTCACTAAGGTTTCCTCTTGCTCCAAGCTTCCAAGGGGGTCTTATTTTGCACTGCCTTGGTCGGACACGTGTTAATCAAATATACCGCCGTATACAGTGCTTCATCCTAAAAAGTATTTGGAATTCCTTTCTCTTTCAACATAGTTTTTGCCATTTCAATAACCGTTTGATTATTTCTTTCGAATACACCATTTTGTTGTGGTGTGTATCCAACGGTTAGTTTCCTTTCAATGCCTTCATCCTCACAAAATTTCTCAAACTGTTTTGAGGTATATTCTTTACCTTGATCACTTATTAGCACCTTTACATATTTTCCAGTTTGTTTTTCTACAAGGCTCTTGAATTTTTTAAAAATGCCATACACCTCAAATTTTTGTTTCATAAAATAAACCCAAGTCATCCGTGTATAGTCATCAATGAACAAGATAAAATACTTGTTACCTCCAAGAGATGTGGTACTCATTGGACCACACACATCAGTATGGACCAGCTCCAAAGCTTTGTATGCTCTCCAAGCTCCGTCTTGAGGGAATGAGTTTCTATGGTGTTTTCCCATAGCATATCCTTCACAGACTCTATGCTTTTCTTCAACTTTTGGCAGCCCATATACCATTTCTTTTTCTTGCAATAATTTCATTCCATTAAAGTACAAGTGGCCTAGCCTTTTGTGCCATAGCCAGGATTCATCTTTCACTTGTGCTTTCATGGCTACTTCTCCCCCATAATTGAAGTTTAATGAGAAGCTCCTTCCTTTTTCCATCATTGCCTTTGCCATCAATTTGTTTCCTCCCTTTTTATCATAAATTGCGCAACAATTATTTTCAAAATAGACAGCATATCCATTTTCCACCAGCTGCCCAACACTCAATAAAATTGATCTAAATCTGGAACCAAAAGTATTTTTACAAGTGTGGATGACAAAGTGAAGGACGAAGTGAAAATGATAAATGGTGTCGTTGTTCAAGCAATTGGAAAGGGCTCAATACGATATGTTGTTTGAGGTAGGAAGATAAGTGATCAAAGCGGAAATCAAAGAGAGAATATTTTTTATATTTGTGAAGGATAGTTTTCATTCACTTTTCTTAATTTCACTTGATTTGGTTTGATGATCCAAATGGCTAGAATACATGGGATATTTATAGTAAAACTCCTACATGCATCTAGTCTATTTCTCATGTGGACATACTAATTATGTGCACATAAGTTCACACATTACATAAATAAGTTCATACCCTAGTACATGTATGTAGCTACTAATCTAGTTCATGAACTAATGTGAACTAGTGTAGACTAATGTGAACTAGTGTGGACTAATGGGGACAAGACAATACATTAATTTTAACAAAAATGAATAAGTGTAAAATGTACTAAGATGAACACGGCAAGAACATACCAGATATGAGTCAATGAGATGATCTTTTAGCCCAATCTGGAGGCTGTATGGTAACTGTGAATGAATCATTGGCCATATCTTCACGTTGTGTTGTTTGAATTTCTTGGGCTGAATTGGCAACAGACCAGTTGCACCAGTTTACCTCAATGCTTTTTAGAGATACAGCTACAACATCATCGAAATGAGAAGGGATTTTCTCAAGATGCTTACATTTCGTTAAAACCAAATGTTCAAGCTTAGGAAAAGCATCATAAGAGATAGACCATTGTGCAACTTTGAGGTTATCCAGTTTTAAGTATTTGAGTTCAGGGAAGTCTGAATCTTTCACTTCCTAGTGATCCCCTTCAAAGGCTTTGAGACATAACTTAAGAATCAACAAGTTGGTCAGTTTTGCAATGGTCGAAATTTGGGTCCAAGGTAGACGAAATTGAACACACCTACCCATCACTTCAATAAAGTCAATTCCTTAGTTGCGAGGGGAAATTGAACTTGTGAGGAAGTTTAGCTGGATAGCTGTTGAAAACCAGCTTGAGGGACTTAAGGTGGCTTGGAAACTCTAATCTGGGAAAACTAACGCACCTACCCATCACTTTCCTTGAATAACCAAATGTCCCTGAAAATATGCAACTCAACTTTCTCAGTTTTGGCATCTTCCTCAAAATCTTCTCTGCATCATCACCATAAGAGAGATGTGGAGTAAAAAAGGTTTCAAAATTAGCTAATTGAGAGTGAGAAAGGGATTCATCCATGTTCTCATGCAAACCAAATGAACCCGATGGTTTACATGTATATGCCTCAATTTCACCATCTTTAGAAGTGAACAAGATGATATCATCTCGCCTCCCAATCCTCTAACCACAAAAGTCTAAAGATGAAGGAATTGAATTTGCATCAGTTTGAGCAGTGAAGTACCTCATCTGAATTAGATATTATATTTCACTGGGAAAGTGCCACCGATGTTGAAAGATTCGAAATCCAACACTTTAACAAGTTTGAAACTGTCAAAGATGAAGGACATATCATGCGACCATAACAAGTTATCCAGATCAATTGCATTGAATAGTAAAGAACGGATGTTTGAGCGAGATGGCCGCCACAAATCAATTTCGTCTTGGTAAGAGTGAACGAACAATCTGTATTCCTCCAGCTGTTCGGGGAACACATCCTCTCCACTGAGCAAGATAAAAGAAAACACATGAAAGTTAGAGTTGGGATAAACATAATACAATTATATTAGTATAGTTATTTTTACCTATTGATCAGTAGAAGGAAATTCTCTTGTTTGGCCTTTTCCATGCAGAATTTATGCAATAAATCATGAATGCGACACATTTTCACCTTGGCATTGGGTCGCTTCTCCATGACCATTACTAGATTTTTACGAATAAGATCTTCCAAGAAACCTTGTGCGGCATCTTGCTGTTCTTTTTCCTTGTTTGCTTGTACAACCCCTTCGGCTTCCCACAACCGAGTCAATTTTGAGACATGAATATCCTTGCCCTGCAAAAAATTCCAAAATAGAGAAAACAAGGCTTAAGATAGTGTGGTAAATTCTTGTAACTGAATCCAATTATAGACATGCTCTCTTCTAAGCTGCCAATGCTCTTGGAACCTAGACTTTCTTCTACTACTTTCCACAAATCTAGTAACTTCTTTTTCTGTTTCAGAACACCAGCTACTAACACCACTGAGAGAGGCAACCCTCTATAACGCCTTGCTATCCGAGATCCCACATCTGCAAGTTCAGGTGGACAGGTCTCCCCTTGAAATACCTCTTTCTGTAACAATGTCCAACTCTCATCATCTCTGAAAAAATGAAGATGATGGGGATCACTTTCACATTTAACATAATTGGCAATATCACTCAGCCGAGTTGTTAGAATAATTCTACTACCATTCCGGACATCTCTGAAGCACATATGTATATTGTCCCACATATCATAAATGAGAATCAAGAATCTCTTAGTGAACAAAAATCGGCGTAGCTCATCAGCTAATTTCACCATATTGTTTTTCATTGTGATCAGCAGGCTCAAGAACATCATTCAAGATGATCAGCAATAACTCCCTCCATTAATATTTTTGAGTCACAAGACATTGAGCATGGACATCAAAGTGAGAGGTGACTGTTGGATCATTGTAAATTTTCTTGGCTAGTGTAGTCTTGCCCAATCCTGGCATGGCAACGATTGAGTTGACATCTAGTTGAGGTGATCCTCCAAGTATTTGCTCCTTTAATTCGTCCATTGTATCCCCGAAACCCTCCATTTCTTCGTTTGTTCTTTGAGTATTATCTGAAAACGACGGTGCAAGATTAGTGGAGTTCTTTACAACTTCATGCATTGTCACTTCAATTTTCTTTCTTTCACAAGTCTCCCTAACAACTTTATTTACAATCTTAATATTCTCAACAACTTCAAAAATCCAGAGAACTTTGTACCAGAGTGGATGAGAATAGGCCAAGCACGAGTTAATGACATACTCGGCCTTGTATGCCATTACAATAACACTTATTGTAAGACCATAAACTTCATCATGCTCATCATAGTTTTATGAAAAATGATCAATCAATGATGTTAGATACAGTAAGCCTTCCTTGACAGATCTTATCTGATGATTTAAGTCGACAACCAAATCAAGCTTAGAACATAAGAGCTCCTCCAATTTTCCCAAAAAGCAATTGAGAAATCCTAGTCCATTTGTCTTGGGGAAGATTTAACTTGAAGAATCTGGAACTTTTAGACAAATCGTCTTTACCTCTGCCTCAACAAACTTAATCAACTGCTTGACATCAGAAAGATATAATGTGTAATACCAAGCAGGAATATACCCCTTGATGGAGAAGAAACAAATGTATTTTTTTTATCTTGAACACGTTTAGCAAGATCTTTGAGTTCAAGATGCATATTGCGGTACTGTACAATATCTACAAGTAAAGCCAAGTCCAATAGTTTGTCTTTAACTACTGAGATTTGATTATGCAGAAAAGAGATTGAACCAGTATCATAGTCCAGCACCTTGTCCTGTTGGGTTAACAGAAGATTGATAAAGCCTTCTTCATCTGTCTTACGCATCTCATAGGGTGATGCATCCACAACTTGATTGCATGCATTTCTGACCTCCTCTACCTTGACAGACTCGGGCCACATTTGTTTGCACTTTATGGAGATCTGAATCTTAGTCATTCAGATCTCAGACATTAAGTGCATTTGTTTTTAAATTCTGAATCTTGATTATTCAGATCTTAATCATTAAGTCTATTTTTTTTTACCTTTCAACCACTTAATGGGTCTGAATAGGTCAGTATGATTAAGATCTATAACAGAGACTTAATTTTATTAAGATGTTATAATTCATATTCATTATTAACTGCCGCCACTGCCTACCATTATCAACTATCACCATACCACCCACAACTGTCATACTCAACCACCACCACCGCCACTATCATCATCCTCAATAATAGTTGTCACCATTATCGACTACCACCAGTCCACCACTATCATTCTCAACCACAACCAACACTCATCCACCTCAACTACCACAACAACTACTACATCACCATCACAAACCATAGCCGACACTATCCAACATTATAAACTACAACCACCCACTACAACCTTCCTCAATCACAATTACCACCACCCGCTAGTTTTAACTATCACCACCCACCACCACCATCCTTAATCATAATCACCACCCTACCAATAACCACTAGTTATTATCCTGAACCACCACATCAACCAAAACTACTATCCTGAACCACCACATCAACCAAAACTACCACCAACCACCGCCTCTAGCCGGCATTCACAAGTACTACCGTCAGCCATCACCACCAACAACTATTATATTTTTTAAAAATATATATTTTATTGATAGAATATTAGATTAATTAGTATTTCATATGAATTTATGTTTATTAATTTTCAAATAAAGATAAATTTTATATATTCAGATGTTAAAATCAAACAGTCTTAATCATTTAGTATTCAGATCTTAATACACGCTTTAATATTCAGATGTGTATTCAGATTCAGACGTCTTAATCTTAAAAAAAACAAATGAGAATCTCCCTTAGAAAATCAGATGATGAAAGTTCCATATTCTCACTGCTACTTCCATCCATGAAACTTCAGTTAAAAGAAGCAGTATCATAGTTTGGCACCTCGTCCTGGAGGTTTAATAAGAAATTAATAAGGCCTTCTCCATCTGTCATGGTTAAAGGTGATACATCCAGAACTTGAAAGCATACTTTTCTGAACTCTACCTTAACAGACTCAATCTTTTGTAGAGAATCAGATAACCAAGGCCTCATTTTGTCAGTGTTGCTTCCGTCCTTGAAAATTTCATAACAAGAATCACCGAGTATTGCTAACCTTTTCGCAGTCACTTCAGCATGCATTAAGATATCATCCAATTTGTTAAGTTCTGTGTGTTGCTTGAGAAGATCCATGAGAATAGATCTAATGAAAATAAGCTCTTCACGAGCACTCTCATTAAGATCCAGAACTTGATATTCCAAAGTGCTTTAGTATATCCATCAAGCTTCCCTCAGACTTGATAATCCAGAAAGCCAGAGTCAAAAATTGAAGAACAAGATTGACCTCCCTACAGTTGTTGCTATTCATAAAATCCTCATAAGCTAAACACATAGCAGATTGCGCCTCAATTGCGATGGTTCCAAATCACGTCGAGAGATTACTTTGCTTCCTACATTCAATGTGAGGAACTAGAGGTTCAATAAGATATGTTACTAGGAGCAATAACCCACCATAAAACTTTTTGACCTCATCTGCAATAGTAAACGTCAAATTTGTTTCATCTTTCAGTAGCATATTTTCTAGAATAAATTAATAAAACCCCATCAAAACCTCATCCATCATGGGCCTATGTGAGGATGATGTATTGGAGGGTTTTAGCATGCTGAAATAGGAATCAATGACCTCAAAGTTCATAGGAAGAAAGATCAGCATACTTATCGTGGGATGGTCTAATGTTGATGATGCAAAAATGCTGGGATACATCTGTCTAATCGCTACCTTAATAAACTTGAACTTAAGAAGCAACTAAAAATGCAAGCAATTAATCATTTCCTTGTCCAGGTCTTCTTGCTCCGTATCATCAGAAAAAGAGTCTTCTTTATCAGAGTCATGACAAAGAGAATCACAGACTGAAGATGCTTGGCTAATTGCAGATTGAATAGAGCTCAAAATAATAGTTATCTTAGTCTTCTCTTTACACTTTTAATGCACCCATGAAATAATTTCTAAAGAATCTCAGCTCACTCAAAACATAGTCAATCAGAGATTTCATAGGACCTATTGTGCTGGCATCTTGACGGGTTAGTAGAAGAATCAGATCAACTTCAAGCTTGACATAATTAAACTTCAGTTGCAAATGAAAAAGCACATGGCCTATTTCAGTAGTCTTGTGCATTTCCTCATCATAGGAGGAGTAGATAGCATTTGTTGTCCCAATGGCCAGATCGTCCATATTTAATCGAAGAGAAATCAATTCTTCACTTTGAAGGGGAGAAGATTCTATGTCCCTGAGAAATCGAGAAAGGTAAGAAAGTCCTCTTTGGAGCCACCTAATTTGACCATCACATCTAAGTCTTAGATCCTCCCGGAGAGCACTAACAAAATCCAACATATATTTGGCATTAAATATTGTAGTAGTCTCAGAGCTTGATGACTTTAACCCTATCAAGGCACTTAGATAAATCTGCCACAATTCTGGGCTAAAGGGAGTAAGGGACGACTTGCCCTTTCCAGTAATTTAGAGAACTCGCCATCCGTATTGCAGTTCGACCCCAAGAAACATAGGTATGCTGAAGTGTAAGATACATCCTCAACATGGGTGAGATCCTTCATACTCTCATGCTCAATGCACCGCTTTTCAATTGATGTGAAGAAGACTCGTAGATGTTGGAGCTTCTTGTCAAGCATAAACGCGGCAGGCCCTACACTAATAAAGAACAGAGCACGATGAACAGAATCAAGCAAAGATTCAACAAACCCCACCATCTCCATAGTGATTCGACTAGATGATCTTTATGGCTTTGAAACTCTGATTTGCTTAGCAATATTCTCATGTTCAATTATTTTCAGCACCTCTGTAATTATTTGGCTAGTTGATATTGATGGCTTTGAAGCTTTGAATTTCTCAGCAATGTTCCCCACTTTAATGGTAAGGTTGGAAAATGAGAACATATCTCCGAAAAGCCTTCACGAGCTTCTAGAAATAGGGGCCTAAGTTGTCCAGATATCCCATTCTCAGGGTAGCGCTTCTCCAGATTCGTGAGAAATACAGCTACACGCGTTAGGTGCTTTGTAGTATCCCCCAATTGATTAATGGTCGTTCTACCTAAATGCTGGCCCTTCACAATGTTTATGGCACCTATGACATCGCGATACTCATCGACCATCTCCTTTCCACCTTTTCAGTTTCCTCTAATTGTTAATAAATCCTGCAAGTGATAAATTGTTATCTTAACTCAGAGCTTGACACAAACATATTTCAGTCATTTTAATGATTCCATTACCCACTAATCATCAAATAGTCCAGTATTTCTAGTTTCACCAATCTCAATCATTACAAGTGGATCAATGACCTAAATGTTGCAACCATACACCAAAAAAGATGGACACCTTCACATGTATCTTTTTTCCAATTTCCAAAAAGCTAATGAGGGACGAAACATCCATTATAATCTAAAATATGGTCAAAGAAGTGTGTTGTCACAACCGTGACCTCTTTCTATAACTTTGAAATTTACGAGTCGGATTTTAAACCATGTGAAAGCCTTTACAAAGTTTCAAGACTCTAGTTGTAATTTGCAAATGTAATGACCCGGTCGGTCGTTCTGATAGTTTTAGCCATGTTTCCCTCGTTTCTGCTTCTTTATGTATTATTCAGTTGTAGTGTGTTGTATCGGGTTGGTTGGTTCGGGTCCGGAGTGGTTTCGGAGTGGAATGAGACACTTAGTCTCTTCTTTAGAAGTTTAAGTTGGGAAAAGTCAACCGGATGTTGGCTTATGAGTAAACGATGTCGTATTGGATTTTTTATGTTTCAGATAGCTCCATTAGGTATTTTTGTATTTAGGAGCGTGTTCGGAACGTAATTCGGAGGTCCGTGGTATAATTAGGCTTGAATTGGCGAAATTGGAAAATTGGTGTTCCGGTCAGTAGTGGAAAATTAGATATCGGGGTCGGAATGGAATTTCGGAAGTTTGAGTAGGTTCGTAGAGTCATTCGTGACGTGTGTGTAAAATTTAAGGTTATTCGGACGAGGTTTGATGATTTCGGCATTGTTTGCGGAAATGGGAAGTTTAGAAATTCTTAGGCTTGAATCCGAGGTTGATTTGATGTTGTTTTGAGTGTTACGAGGGCTCGACTAAGTTCGTATATCCCTATGTGACTTGTTGGTGTTGGTGTTGGAGGTCCCTAGGGCCTCAGATGTGTTTCGCGTGGTTCACAGGATGATTTTTGGTGTTGAAGAACTGCTGATTCTACTGGTTTGGGAGCTGTTGGTGTTTTTCCGCACCTGCGGAAGGTGGAGCAAAGGTGCGAGGTCCGCAGAAGCGGGAAAGGGCTTGCAGATGCGGGCAGGAGTCGTTTAGGCTGGATGCACAGGTGCGAGTATTGGAGCGCACCTGCGGGACCGTAGGTGCGAGATGTTGGCCGCAGATGCGGATTTTGAGGAGTAAGTGGAATCTGCACCTGCGATGGTTTTTCCGCAGGTGCGGCGTCGCAGATGCGGTTTTACTGCGCAGAGAGTATAAATTGAACCCTTCACGAATTTTTGGTCGTTCTTCACAATTTCAGTTCGGGTTTGGAGCTTTTTAGAGGGTTTTGAAGAGGTAATCAAGAGGGTTTACATTGAGGGAAGTTATTTGAGCTTAATACTCGTGATTATGGTAATTTTCAGTTGTTTAAGCATGTAATTAGTAGAAATTAGGGATGAAATTAAGGGGGCTTGGTAATTTGAGAGTTTGATTTGGAGATTTGAGGGGTCATATGAGGTCGAATTTTGATAAATTTGATATGGTTGGACTCGGGAGTGAATGTGCTTTCTAATTTTGTAATTTTTATCGGATTTCGAAACGTGGGCCCAGGGGCCGGGTTGAACAAATTCGGGATTTTTGGTCTAATTTGATAATTTCTATGTGGAATTCATTCCTTTAGCGTATATTGATGATAATATACTGATTTTGGATAGATTCGGAGCATTTGAGGGTCGAGTCGAGAGGCAAAAGCATCGCAGGATAGAGTTTTGTCTGGTTTGAGGTAAGTAACGATTGTAAATCTAGTATTGAGGGTATGAAACCCCGGATTTCATATTATTTTACTATATTGAGGTGACGCACATGCTAGGTGACGGGCGGGTGGGCGTGCGCCATTAGGAATTGTGACTTGGTCCATTCTGTAGCAACTGTAGAGTTGCATATTTTGATTAAAGTTGTATAATAGTTATGTATTTTAGAAAGAATTCTCATAACTTGGACTGAATGCCATGTTTGGGCCTTATGACAGTACTGTTTGGACCCTCAGGACATTTTATTAATATCCTCTCACTGTTTTGAATTGAGATCTATACTCAGACATGATGATACCTGTTAGTAGCATAACTCAATTTTATTACTCGGTTTTGATGCATATAAATGTTGTTTTGGGCTGGGTTCCCTGTTGTTACTGAAATGCCTGAGTGGCTTGAGAGGTTTATGACTGAGTGAGGCCGAGGGCCTGATTTGTGAGGATATTATATGGGATTGGGCTGCACACCGCAACATGTTTATTATAGGCCGAGGGCCTCGAGGGACTATTTATGAGTGATATTTTGCCCAAGGGGCTGTTTATGATTTCATTATTTTCACTCTATTTTGCATTGAGACTCTGTTGGTATTCTTGAAAAATATCATTTAATGATTTTTCACCGAAACTGGATTTTTACAAGATGATTTGACTCAAATACTTATTTGAAAGCATGTTGTTTCACTGATATTTCATATTGTGATCTTTATGTGTTTTACTGCTCGTCACTACTGCTCAGCCTTTATTTATGGTTGTTACTTACCAAGTTGGCGTACTCATGTTACTCCCTGCACCTTGCGTGCAGATTTAGGTGTTTTCTAGACACGGTTGAGTTGGTTGGTTATTTCTGACGTAGATTCTCGGAGTTAGCAAGGTAGTTGCATGGCGCTCGCAACCCTGCTTTCCTCCTCCTTTATCTTCCCTTAGTTGCAAATGATTAATCCCAGACTACGTTAGTTTTGATGTTTATAGACAGTTGTAGTAGTTGCTCGTGACTAGTGACACCCCACTGTCTGACTTTTCTTTCCGCATTTTTGTTTGGTTTAAATTTTTTTATTGAAGGTTTTATATCGAAGAACTTGAAATTTTCCTTTAAAAAATGAATATGCCGGCTGTTTGGTAATTGTGTCAGATTCCCTAGTAACATGATAGGCGCCATCAAGACAGGGTTAATTTTGGGTCGTGACATCAAACATGTATGCTGCTTGCTAGGTTTGATGTTGAATTCTATCATCACTGAACCTGTTGATTCGAACACCTTTTCGGTTAAAAATTTGATGTTTCATTATGGTTTTACGAACAAAAACAAAAGAGGGACACCTTACTTTCATTGGTTGAAATCTAACTTCAAGTAAACCCTCAACGGCAAACACCTTAATACATACAGTGAACGAAGTCCTCAAACGCCCAAGAAACAAAAATTAAACCAGCTATTCGTGCAACTAACAAAGCATAAGAATTAAGTAAGCTAAGATCATGTATTTTGCAACTGTTGATAAAAAGGAGAATTAGAATACACCGTTTGGAGGAAGTGATGGAGAAAGTTGATCAGTTTAGTCATTGCATTTTCTTATAATTATTGCTAGGGTAGAAGAGTTGATATCTTTATTATTTTTTTCTTATAATTATAATTTAGGAGACCCACTTACTAGTAGTTGCTATGAAGCAAAGACGCTAATCAGCACTAAAATCACTTGCATCTACTAGTGGTTTGATCAAAATCAATGCCATTCTTGCAGAAAATTGAACAATAAAATCACTTGCATCTACTACAACTTACTTTTTGTAAAGTGATTGAAGTCCTCAAACAGAAACCAGTGGCCTGCAGCTAACAAAGCAAATGGATGGAAAGTCCTTTCAATTTCTTCTCTCTTTTTATTCTTTCAATTCAATACATAAGAAGCTCGGGTAATTGTACGTGAAAGAGAATAAAGAAACCTTTTGACTGTGATGACCCAAAAGGTCATCCTAAGTAATTCTAGTTAAATCTGTGCTCCGAGGCCCCGAAAGCCTCCGTTAATCTCACCTCAATATGCGTGCGCAACCCGGACATGTAGCCGTGAAGCTTCTATGTGAAAATTTGATAAAAATGGAACTTTGAATTGAATAATTGAATAAAGTTAACTTTGGTCAACATTTTTGGTAAACGAACCCGGACCCGTGATGCGACGGTCCCGGAGGCTCCGTAGGAAAATATGGGACTTGGGCGCATGCCCGGAAGCGAATTCCGAGGTCACAAGCCCAAGAAATGAATTTTTAAAGAAAATTATTTCTGAAAATAATAAAGGATTTGGAAAATGAACTATTATGTGGAAACCGTGTTACCGGGCCCGTATTAGGGTTTCGAAGCCCGGAACAGGTTTATTATATGTTATGTGACTTATCTGTGAAATTTGATGTAAAACGGACTTGAAATGATATTATTCGGATTAAAATCGGATAAGTTAAGCTTTATGAAGTTTTGAGAAACTTCTATGAGTTTTCAGGTTTAATCTGTTGATTCAGATGATATTTCGATGATTTAAAAGCTTGAATAAGTCCGTAGGATGTATTGGGAGACGTGTGTGTTTTTGGTTTTGAGACTCGAGGGCTCGGGTGAGTTTCGGGTAGCTAACGGGGTGTTAAAAACATGAAAAATCTGGTGTTTAATTGCAGCTTCTAGTGTCTAGTAGCTTAGTCTATGCGATCGCATAGGTGGAGCTGCGATCGCATAGAGTTGAGAGTGGGGGAGGGCCTGTTGTTCTCTGCGATCGCATGGATGGGTCCGCGATCGCAGTGTAGGGAGTCCGGACGTTCTGCGATCGCATTCCTTCTTCGCGATCGCATAGGCTTAGGTGAAGGGGCAACTGGGTTGCATTATGCGATCGCATCTCGTCTTCCGCGATTGCATAGTGTGTCAGTGGAGTCAGGTTGGGGCTAGATAGTATCTCTCTACGATCGCGTAGTTTTGTCTACGATCGCAGACGCCTGGCCCGCTCCCTTCTGCGATCACATAGTAGCAAAACTTCAAGCTCTGCGATCGCAGCCCCTCTTCTGCGATCGCAGAGAACAAAATCGCCCAGTTATCTGTAAGTCTTAAAAACAGAATACTCTACACGGGACTTTGCTATTTTCAGCCTTCTTCTCCTCCTCCAACCTCCATTGTCGACCCCCAAGCTAGGACCCTTCAATAAACCTTTGGGTAAGTGATTTCAACTTCTATTTCTTCCACTTT
>ML281139.1:27608-58406 GCA_005239495.1 Nicotiana undulata | reverse complement strand
CGCATTCGTGCGTCTCATTTACAATGTAGCTTCAGGCATCAGATGGTGATGCGACTCAAATGCAAACCGCATCTGAGATATGCGATCGCATATTCGACCGCATTTCACTCATTAAACTTGACTCATCTTTCTGTTGCGGTATGCGATCTCTGGGCCCGAAATGCGATCCGCATGTTGCATATGCGATCGCATTCAGCCATTGCTCCCCTCTTTTCTCTTATTTACTCTCTTTTGCTCAATTTCACTCCAATTTGACCTTAACCACTTCATGGCATCATTTTCCTGCAAATAGAGCAATTATACACTGATAGTAACCTTAAATACCCATTGAGCAGCACAAAATCTACTGAAAAGAGGCTAAAATGAGTGGTAAAATTGCCACTCATCACTTATCCTGTCCAGAAGATCTCTTCCTCTTCTTACTTTTTGGAGAAGTCTCCTCAACGATATTAGCTCCCATGATCGTTGAATTTCCGCGAGACTTCTTCTTGAGGTTTTGTTATCTTACTCAATCTTGAGACGAATCACAAGATCTTCCAACTTCATTTCTTTGCGCTTGTGCTTAAGATAGTTCTTGAAATCTCTCCATGAAAGAGGCAACTTTTCAATTATTGCATCCACTTGAAATGCTTCATTCACGACCATACCTTCAGAAATAATGCCGTGAAAAATAATTTGAAGCTCCTGAACTTGGGTTTCCACAGTTTTGCTGTCTATCATTTTATAATCTAGAAACTTGGCAACCACGAACTTCTTCAAGCATGCATATTACGTCTTGTACTTCTTCTCAAGTGTGTCCCATAATTCTTTCGAATTATTCATCGCACTATACACATTGTACAAGTCATCCTCTAAAGCGCTTAAGGTATGCCTTTGCAAAGAAAATCTGCCTGCTTCCATGCCTCAACAATCATGAACTTCTCGTTGTCTGGCATGTCCGCAACAGGCACTGGAGGTTCTTCACTAGTGAATTTCTGCATACCAAGTGTGGTAAGCCAGAAGATTTGCTGCCATCCTTTGAAGTTGGCTCCAGAAAATTTCTCCGGTTTTTCTGCCGGTGGAACAATAGTCCGTCTTGACGAGGCTATCGTCGTTGCCGCATTAATCGCAGAAGAATTTCTATTATCAATTTTCATTTCTCACTGTCAACAACAGAAGAGTTCAATCAATGGCAAAACCAGAACAATAAACAATATTGTAATTAACAATAAACAATATGTATAATAAATAAAAATCGAAGTTTTTATATACTGTTTCATAGAAAATGATGAAGTTTTTATGTTCTTCAAATCGTTTTCTGAATTTTGAAACTCTGATGAAGTTTTTATATCTTCAAATTAGAATAATAAAATTATGAAGGAGTAGAAAACCACACAGGTTTTAATCTCCACAAACAGAATACAAAATGTAATAAAAAATAATTTCCTTAAGATTGTTACCAATCTGTATTGTTGTAAATTAAATAAAGCAATAAACTTTCTGAAAAACAGAAAGTTAGTACAACTAGAACGTCAAAATAAATTCTGAAAAACAGTAAAGGAATAAATCGAGCCCACGGAATACACAGTGTGTCCTTAAGGAAATTATTCCCCTCAAGTACCCGAGGTTTTGGAATATATCCTCCCAGGATAGAACGATTTAACTCACCGGAGTGTTGGTACCAAAACGCCGATGAACCACGAACCACTCGAAGGCTGTTAAACACACTGGAATTTTTATGTGCAAAAGAAGAAGAAGAAGATCAAAAAATTTCGTAAGTAAATATTCTGGGATTTGAAGGAATATTTATAGCCAATTTGGCATTGTTTCTGAAAAGGTTTGCAACCTTTCAGAACAACCACAGTTGTTGAAACGGGTGGGAAAATATTGCGAAAAAAACAAAACGGATTTAAAATAACCCGGGAAAGAAAAACGGACGGGACCGGACTGGGTCACGGGTCATAGGTTAATTAATTCAATAATTTGAAAGTAATTTTGTCCAAAAAGATTAATCAATCAATCTTTGACCAAATCCAGAGCCAAAGCCAAAACTGACCCGAGCGAGCGCGCGAGCGACGACGACGGCGCGAGGCTTGCCTTCTTCTCAACTCTTTAAGAGCTAGAAGAAGAGCTTCTCTATATATACACATAGATTTTCTTTCCTTCTACCAATGAGAGACAAAGTGCACTAATTCAAAATTTCACTTCCCTCAATTTCTTTTCCCACCATTTTCCATCCACTCTCTTTAAGCTACAGAAGCTTAAAGTTAAGCTACACTAAGTTTAAAGACCAACATGTAGAGGGTAGAGTAATTAGTGCCGGGATAACTTATACCTTCTTCGTAGAAATTATACAATTGTTATTTAAATACAACATACCAAACAGTGGATTAAAAATAATACCAGGATAATTAATCCCATTATAACTATTCTCAACTTAAATTATCCCAGCATAACTTATTTCGACATAAGCCGTATTCAAACAAAACGACCCCTTATAGTTGTTTAACCAAAAATATGATAATACACTTATGTGAGGTTTGTTAAGCTAAAATGGCAGGTTAATCCTAGTTAATCTTAATAAATGTCAGATCTATGAAAGTAAAAACTAATTAGCAGAATAGAAACGATGTGATATTGAATGCTAAACCAGGATGCTGACAATGATTGACAATGAATATTGGGTAGAATATATGAAATGAATGCATGCAATGACAATAAATGTAATAACAGATTATTACACGTCCGAATACCAAGTGATGGACATGTATTGTCTTGTTGTCAGCAGAGTAAATGATAGATAATGTGAGTGAGATACTGAGATCTCGGATCTCGTATATAGAAAGGTGTTTCTTAACTTAGGAATCGCCAGATGAGACAAGAGGTATATATATTCTTTCAATAGTCAACAATGCAGAATGTTCTTTTTGAGATGCACATATGCCTCTTTTCTTCCCCTCGTGTTCTATATATAGGAGACATCTTTTAAAATTGGGCTATCGTCACAAAAGCCTTCTGCTCGACTTCGTCTGAGTTAGGATCACTGACTCCTACTTGTTGGTCGAGCTATACTTCGACCTCGACCTCGACCGCTACCATCACAAAAGCTGATCCAAATTTTAACCAATACAATCGTCCTTTCCAACCAAAGCCAATTTGGTCTTTGGAAAGGTACTTGATCAAGTTAGGGGTGATCGTAAAAACTTACTTGCAAAGGCGTTTATATTAAATCTTATTAATTTATTATAGGTAAATTATAACTTAAATATTGGAATATGAATTAATAATTATAATTTAGTGACAACCACATTTTTATGAAAAAATATATAATATTTTATTGGATCAATTTAAACATACGGTGATGGTAAGTACGTATCTCAAATAAGGCGTCACATAGTATTTCAATATTTTAAACGTTATACCTAATATTTGCTAATACTGATTGATTTGGCTTTATTAGCATTTATAGCTGTTTATTAAATATTAAAGTAATAATTTCAAAGGTATTTTAAGTGAAATCTTAAAAAAAAAAACTACAACTTTCACAAACTTTTTCTAAGTGAATCTAGTGGCCATGCTTCAAATATATTTTTTCTTCAAGTAGTACTTTCTTCTTCAAATTCGAGTCAATTTGTCCGAACGTCTGACAAATTAAATTCAATTTCATAGCCTTAAGATTAGCTGATGATTTGACTCATACACTAACTGGGATACAGAGAGGCATCTCTTGTCTTCTTATGTGTGTTTTTCCTATCAACTAGCGTTCAAAGTCTTGGATAGGATAGTGTAGTTCACTTTAGACTTTTTATTTCAACCAGAAAAAGCATTGCCTAAACTTTTCCATTTTGATTAAACATAATATTCTACTAGGAAATTAAAGCACCGTCACATGAAAGAGAAAAACAACCTATTTGATAATAGTACCCGTCAATTCCCGCGTTATTCACTTTTGGAATCCATTATCTCTTTTTTTAAAATTTCAAAGTTGCTTTTTATCCAAATGACGAAACACCCTTAGTTATGAACTCCTTAATATTATGCAAGGAAGGGTGAACTTGTCTTATGGCGTAATGCGTGTTGAAAAAAGTGTCATCCTAGAAAATCTTAGGGAGTATTCCATTCTTAATTCATTTAAAGGAGAAGAAAAGTGACAACGAAATAGAAACCGAGAGATGATTCTAAAGATGCATTCAATATTTTCTTTTTTGTTTTCGCTCGATGTTCGATATTTGTATTGTAATCCGATTAAATTTTATTCATGTCAAAAAATTATAAAGTACTTGCTAACATTTTGGAATTTGAAAGTCGAGACCTTCTAAAATTTAAATTCGAGACCTTTAATTAAGTATAATATATATTATTTTAAAGTAAAGAAAAGAATTGAGAAACAGTTTGAAGTCTGAAAGTCTAAATTTTGAAGGAGTAGGTTATTGACTTGGCTATTATTAAAGAAGATTACAATAATAAGATACAACAAGTCTGTTTATTCTTGTTTCCTATTGACTAAACAATCCCTTGATTAGCGCAAGTAAGCCAGTTTCATTTTTCATGAAATTCTTTTTTAGACCCCAACCGTCTTTCATTGAATTGACTAGTTGCTAACAACATTTACTTTCATAATATTAATAATACCATAACGCGACAAAACATTGACTTATATCAATTTGCTAACTATAACTTCGTTGTGTATATAGGTCGGGTTGGTTCGGATTTTTTAATTATCAAACTAAATCAATTGTATCGGGTTATTAAAATTAAATATCAAACCAAACCAATAAACGGGTTTTTTAATCTTGATTTTTCTCGGGTTTCTCGGTTTTTTTCGGGTTTTTTCCCGATAAAGTCTTCATAGCACAAAATGTAAAATTTGCGCTCCACATTTTTTTTAATCCTAGTAAGACAGAACTATATAAAGTGTTTTCAATAAAATAACATAAATATGAGATGAGTCATGGCATTGTACTAAAATATTCAACAATAAAGATAATAAAATCGCATAAAATAAATATTATTAATAAGCCATAATGTAAACAAACATAATTTAAAATTATGACTAATAAGTACTATTATTTACATGACTAACCATTAAAAGAAAATACGTTATACATTTTATCTAAACAATGAGAAAACTAAAAAATAGATATCCAACACTATTTTCATTCATAGTACAATCGAATTGAATGTTTTTAATTAGCATTAGTATTGATTTGATTTTAGTTTAAGATTTATTTGAGTTACTAACATTTATGTACTATAAAACTTATTAGAGCATCCAAAAATTATAAGCACAAACTTGAAATAATACGTTAAAAGATAAAACTATGAAAAAGTTTAAGAAATATTTGTAAACTACACTCTATCATAAATATTTTTATGCATTAAATAAATTTAAAACTTCTATGCATATAATATCGGGTTGGTTTGGTTGATTTTTTTTAGTTAAAACCAAACCAAACCAAATATAGTCAGGTTTTTTTTTCTAACACCAAACCAAATCATAATCGAATTTTTTTCTCAGTTTAACTCGAATTATCGAACTGATGCGGTTTGTCGGTTTCATTTGTACAGGCTACATGTAAATATAATACTTTTATGGAGATAAAAATTTCAGCGGAAGGAAAATTACAGAGTCCATATGCAATAGTCTACTAATCAAGATGTCACTAATAAACAAAGTAATAATATTCAATCAGACTTTCATTACCCCTAATAATTATGTGAACAGATGTCTCTAGCTTTTATATATTACTTGAGCATCGAAACTTTTCCGACATTTTACTACAATTACTCTCTTTGGTTTTTTATTTATTTATAAATTAGTTCATGATTTGGAGACTTGGAGTGCATGGGTCCACCCACTTAATTCTCATTGATGTAGACGATTCGGTACATTAATAAAAAAAAACCACAAAGTAAATTAACATAATTAATAACTACGTAAAAATAGTTAAATACTACTCCAGTAAAATCCATTTAAAACATAGAACTAAAAGGGAAAAAGTATTATTCTTTCAAATAATAAAAGTACGAAACAATTTGAGATAGAAAATTAAAAGGAAAAAAGCAGACGGCAGGCCTTTACGCTAATTGGTGTATTGATTTGGATAGCGTAAAGATAATCCAACACCTCCATTTGTACGACTCCTATGAAATCATGGAGTTAGTCACAGTTAATCGGGTCGTTGTTTCAAGATTCCTGCCCCCACCATTACCCGACCCGTTCCAAACCCAACTACTCTCACGTTCTGCATATAAATGCAGTATGAATTAGAACATGCCAATGCCATAACCCCACACTGGGCACTGAGTACGGCACAGATCAGTTCTTGTTCACTATTTTCTCTTTACCCTCAAAATCATCAAAGCACACAATCTGACGAATCAAAGTAACAAACGCGGCAAATTACATCACCATTATAAATCCAAATCTTTGAGGATTTGCGATATTTCCCATTACGAAATGCTAGACTACTGATTTTCTGACATCGTGCTTTCCACTACTACCCTTTTGCTCACTGCTTTTTGCTCTCAACTTGTTAGAGTGACCCGACCCCGACCCCATCAATCCTTTTCCGCGTTGGGATCATCAATTTACTCTTCCCGGATCTGATAAAATCAGCGTATGTTCCTGTTTCTTACTCTCTTCAACGTTGTTTGTTCAATTGTTCTTTTATCTTTTTCTCTCTCTCTTATTTTACCATATCCATAAGCAATAAGTATTTTCTTACTACTCGGTTTTTGGATGTAGCTTCTCTTATGCTATTTCCCTGACCAATTTCTACTCATTTTTACAGATTCTTTATTATAAGTGAGAATGGGGAAAGCTGCTAGAGACTGGGCGCAGATCTACTCAATTTATGGTCTTGACGATTGGCACACCCCAATTTTCCTTTTAATTCATGCCATTTTCTTCTCCCTTCTTTCAGTGTTTTTTCTCCTCTACTTCGAGCCCATCTGCTACTTCCTCCAGCATTCCTTACCTGGTCCTAGCGCCGCTCGTTTCGCCGCCGGCTTTACCGGCTCCGTCACTGCCCTCTCCGCCGTCTGCCTCTTCTTCGCCGCCGGCAACATCTTCTACTCCTCTGTTTCCCTCCACTGGGAAATGGCACAGCGCATGGTCAACACCGTTACTGACTGGTCAACCGTCAAGCATGCTCTCGACTTAGGCTGCGGCCGCGGCATCCTCCTCAACGCCGTCGCTTTACAGCTTAAGAAATCCGGATCATCGGGTTGCGTCGTCGGATTACATCCGACGCCGACCCGATCTCTCACCACTCTCCGAACTGCAGGGCTTGAAGGTGTCCAGGAGTACGTCACGTGCCGGGCGGGTGACCCGAGGACGCTTCCATTCAGCGACAACTACTTCGACGTGGTGGCGTCGGCGGCGTTCGTGCACAAGGTGGGGAAGGAGTACGGGCAGAAGACGGCGGCAGCGGCGGCGGAGAGGATGAGAGTTTTGGGGGAGGTGGTGAGGGTGCTGAAGCCTGGGGGTGTAGGGGTGGTGTGGGATCTGGTGCACGTGCCGGAGTACGTGAAGAGACTGCAAGAACTGAAGATGGAGGATATTCGGGTTTCGGAGCGGGTCACGGCCTTTATGGTCAGTAGCCACGTCGTATCATTCAGCAAGCCAAGTCAACATTTCGTGGGGTCCAACGAAGTGAGACTGGATTGGAGACTCAACAATCTTTGTTGAAAATATAGCATATGAAAGTCAATATGGTGATAACGTAAGTTATTATTTTGTACTTTTTTATTTTTCTAGGGGCCTTTATGGCAATCTGGGGAAGCGAAGTGGAACCAGATTCAATAATAATAAATTACTAAGAATATAGCACGGATAGATCAGATTTGAATATGGTATGTGAAGACTAGAGAGAGTGTTATTTTCCCCATTTTGATAAGGGAACTTGAATTTTCTTCTATAGCTCTGAAGAAATGGTGAATATCTGTTGTAATTTGTACATAATGTTTTTGATATTTGATTCTAATTAATTGTGCTACTAATATTTCCTTTTTTTATTTCTATATTTGCCTTCTCTTTGTTGTTTTTCTTGGTTTAATACTTTAATCTCTTCAATTTTTTCTTTTACTCTACACTCCCTCTTATACTAAAAATATATTTTTCTTTTTCTTTTTCAAGACTTCTCAAAAAACTGGTTAATTCTTTCTTATCTAAAATTATAAGTATTTAGGAATAAGAATTTTTGATAAATATGACATAAATAAGATCGGAGGATTTCTGAAAGGTTTGGATAGAATATTATCTCTATACTTGAATGCAGTCAGTAAGAATTAAAGAGTGAAATTCCATAAAATCAATTATTTTGAACAATACGAGTATATTGAGTTACAAAGTTGTTTAACAAAATGGATATTAAACTATAATGTCAAGTTAAAATATAACTTAATTTAAAATATGGTGGTTTATTTTAATTTGAATATATGAGAGAAACTAAAAAGAAAGTTTTATTAGGATGGAGAATTGTTTTAGGGTAATAATTAAGTTAGGCTTGGGGTTGTTGGGATGTCAATATCGTACGTAGTAGAAAGTGAAGTAACGAACGACAATTTTGAATTGTTGTGGACCTTCCTGTGTAAATCATTACTGGTAAGTTAGAACTTTACGTGGAAACAAGTTAGTTTTGAGCATTAAGTTCTACTAGCCCTGTGTTTAGCGATAATGGCACGATTCTATAGTACATGTCTTGACTTTATGGCCTCTCTTAATATATTGAGCCAATTCTTGCTTCATTTGTGTAAGATTTTTCAATTATATAGAAGAGAAGAGGAGCTTGATCAAAGGCATAATGGTTATTTTAAATATATTAGTGCATTGTTTGTTTGTATACTAGGTTCAAAAGTTTGGTTATGACTAGTTAATAACAGGAAAAATCAAAACTAACATGGCCATAAGCTATTAAATTCTTTAGGTGAACCCCAATTTTCATTCAACATTCACTATCTTCATTAAATGCATTACTTGATTGTTATTATTATTTTTGCAATAAGTACTTTCAACTAGAAAAATTATCTTTTAGATAATTTTATAATTCAAATTTTCACCTGATTAAAAGTACGAATGTCACATACATTTATATATGAAAATTATTTTATCTCCTTAAGAAACATTATTTCATTTATTAACTATTCCAGGTAAAGAAGATTTCATTAAAAAATACTTAGTGATAATGTATGTTAATTTACATTCCAATGTTATTATATCATTATCAATGGATATTATTTTATACAAAGTTTTCATTAAATTGCAATTTCAATTGAAATACTTTATAAAATTCGGAAAAAAATATTTAAGAATAAAACATAGTTTCAAGTCCCCTTTTTTTATTATAGAATATTAAAAATTTGTTTCAATTATATAATAAATGTCCCCTCTCTCAAATATGAGTTGAGAATGTCTGAAGTAAAAATTAAGACAATTAATTTGTGAAACTTTTTTCTCTTAAAAAATTATCATATATTAGGAAGTATGAGAAATATCGCCATACATGATTATACTTCTCCCTCTATAATCGGAGTTAGTTGTGTAATAGTCCAAAATATTTTATACAATTATTAGTATGGAGTTGGAGAATTAATTTAGTATGAAGATATTGGGCAAAATACTTAGTGAAGGAAATTTATTATATATATATATATATATATATATATATATATATATTCTTTCAAAATAGTGCACTAATTTATTGCTACTGTGCAAAAATTTTATCTTATATATGATGGTTGGCAAATTATCTAACTTGGTTGGTACTTAATTTTTTTTTCTTCAGAAAAGGGCTGGTGGGCCTAGCCCCACCTTGTGAATTTCACATGTAAGATAGAAAAATATGTGCCAAGGGTTTTATTCATTTGAAATAATCAAAACAAAGAAACAATGGGGTGACGGCGAAAGACGCAAGCTTGAAATTTTGTTCCCCTAATCATACTTTTAAGAGTCTACTTTGGAGTAGTTATTTGTTGTTTCTCTCATTAGCTAATTAGAAGGAAAAGAGAATCCCCAAGTTCAGATTGAGGTCATTAAGGCCGTTTGGTCGGTATTCTAGAAGTCGCAAGGTTGGAAAACTTCCTGTTAGCGAGATATCGTTGCGGGAGATAGAACTAGTGGCTGACGAGTTTATTCGAGTGGATCCCATTGCTGAGGCGAGCCACCGCATATTTCGTGGATGCTTTCGTTTCATGCTTGCTTAGCTCGTGTAAGTTATTTCCTTTTTCTTTGGAATTTACATACCCGTCAATAAAACTCATATTACTCTGTAGATGCTCCATAGTCTTAGTGTGGGATTTGGGCTAGAGTTTTATTATTTGACTGATGGTTGGTTTTTTTGTCGATTAACTAAAGTATTGGGCGACAATCATTCCTCTTTAATTATTAATAATCCTATTAGACCTGCAATTTTTTTCTCTCTCAGTGTTTGTGTATATGGTTAAATGTTTGAGAAAGGGGTACGCCTGGCAGGTGGTGTTAGCTGGGTGTCAGTCACGTCTAGGGGGTAGTTTGGAACGTGACAAGTTGAGTACATACTCTATACAATATGAATTCAACATACAATTAATTATTTTTAAAAAATCTCAACAAATACTACTATTGTGATGAAATTGCATTATACCCTAAATAGTATCTCAATCATATCGAATGACACAAGCAAAAACTACAATATTTCAATTTATAATCAATTTGATTAGTATTTAGCGTGATTGAGAGATTAATTTATTTTTTACTCATGTCATTCAACTAGAATAAAATAATTTTTTTTGTTAAAATTCTTAATAATTAAAAATAACGATTATTATTTCAAAGGACCAAAAAATACCTTTTCATTAACTATTTGGGAATGATATTAATATTATTTATTTTTTAAATTTTGATTAGTATAAAAAGAAAAAAATAATACATTAACACAACTAAAAATACTAAAAGAATAAAACTATATATCATTCAATTTAAACAATCAGAAAATGCATGACGATTTATTTTTCAACTGACTTTTTAATTATTATTATATAATTTAAGACTTAGTGGTGCAAAAAAAAATTAAAATAAAAAAGTGTAGACCCTATGTCGAGATAATTTAAATTCTGCTTGAATTATTATCTAATCAATGTATAATAAAGCATTAAACTGCGACAAGTATTTCAAAGTGATTGGTATAGTAATACTATTCCAGAAAAAATAAAATGCACATAAATAACAATACATGTAATCGTGGTTCTATACGTTATTACACAAAAGCCTTGCGGTAATCCTTTTGTACCAAGAATAACAAATTTCCTTACTCGCGAGGGTGATACTTAGTATAATTGGCACATTGATTCATGCAGTTTAGCAACCATTTATGCCCTAACTTTACCATGCTTCACTGTTTTAGGAAGGTTAAATGACGAAATATGGCTTTAATTGTGAATTTTATGTTTTGCAGGAGCAAGTCGTGCTTATGAGGACATAGGATAGTGTTTGGAGCTAAATTAAATCAAGGAAAGCCCCTCGGAGTTGAGTGCGTGTGAAAGAAGAAAGAAAAGAAGAGATAAATAGCTGATCCACTCTAGCGTGGGCCAAGCGCGGCCTTAGCGTGGCCACGCTAGAGTAGAAGACGTTGGGTAGTGTTGAAGTCAATTAGCGCGGCCCAAGCACGGCCGCTAGTCCAGGAAGCAGCAGCGGTGTAGAATGCAATTAGCGCGGCCCATGCACGGTTCGAGCGCGACCGCGCTAGTCACTCCGAAACACGGTAATTTTAGGGGTAAAATTGGAAGTTTGGGGGCAATTTCACTTAACCTATAAGAGGTCCAGCTCGCCCAAAAATATGATATCAAGGTTTTTATAGTTTTGTTCAAGGCAAGAAGAGGCAAGAGGCAAGGAGGATAATTCGGCATCGAGTTCTACATTTCTTCCTTTTGTTTTAAACATTCATAATGAATTTTGTTGTTGTGATTATGAAAACAATTATGAGTAGCTAATTATTTAGTATAAGGTTTTGATGGAACCTGTTGAAGGATGAACTTCTTGTTGTGTTAATATAATTTTCCCGGTTTAAGCTCTATTTGTTCAACTACGTTCTTGTTGTAGTTAATTGATACGATCCTCAATTACCCATGCCTATTTTTTTTACAAGAATTTAAGGTATAGTCAATGATCTAAGGATCAATGGAGAAGTATTGAAAGAAGGTAAATTGTTAAAAAAATATTACAGTCTCTCAGTTTAAAGTTAAACAACAAAACTTATATTCGGGCTATCAAAGATCATAGCACTCTCAAACTTAATTAGTTATAAAGGAAATTGGTGACATATGAGAGATAGCTGAATCAACTGAAAGATGAGACATTAGATGAGGCATTGCAAGAAAATAATGATCAAGCAAAAGAAAAAGAAAGCACACGAATAATGACTGAAATAATCAAGAAGGCTAAAATTCATAAATAGAGGAGAAAAGAAGAGAAGGTACAAGTAATTTTTGTTGTCATAGATTCCACTGAAAGCGAAGAGAAGTCAAATAATAGTCAAACTGATCTGCCAAAAATTTCTCCGATTGTTAAAAATGACGATTTGGTTGCAAGGGATGCCCATCCAAAAGAGGTTGGTGTTTCACAGAAAACTTATTTGATGGTATTGAAGACGAACCTAGTAATGAAAGAATCAACATTAAGAGAAATTTTCTAACAATCTACCTAAGTTTGAGGCAGAAACAACTTGAGATCTAGAACCAGAACAACACATGATAATAGATATTGATGATACAATCAATGTTGTGCCATTGTTCAAGATTGCATGTCTCAATGAGCATGACGAAATATTTATTGGTGGCATTACCCTACAACCTATATATAGAATGGCAAATTAGAGTTGAATGGTTGTACAAGTCCAACTACAAGGAAAATGGAGAAGTAGATGATTTCAAACTAAAGAAAAATTATATTGATGATAATTTAAAGTGATTTACCATGAGTAAGACAAATCATATATGAGCAATATTCAAGACAAATTAAAGTTGACTAAAGATGTCACTCATGGTTTTGTTGATGCTATATATTTTAGGAAATTAGTGAAGAGTCTAAGGTACTTGACTTCTATAAGATTTGATGTTATTTATGGCATGCTCAAGTTCGAAGATCTTGGTTTAAGGGAGATTGTTGGAAATTATACCAAGATTAATTAGTATTCTCTAAGTTGTCTAAGATTTGGTAATTTATATAATTCGTGTCTAGTTAGATTTGTTTACCAAGTTCGTATTGGAATAGGTTTTGTTAGTTTAGCCAAATTTGGTCTGCAATATTATAAATAGGGGTGATGCTACATATTTTTAATCATGGAGAGGTAGCTACAATGTGGAGAGATTCAAGAGTTTATGAGTTTTGAAAAAAGCCTCCTTCCACGTTCTCTCCTATTTTGATAAATTTCTTCTATATAGCCTTTGTTGAATATTTTTGCTTGTGCCTAAATTGTTATTCGGGATATTTCAATCTTTCACATACACATAGTCCTACAGCAATAAAAGAAGGCAGAATAACTTGAATGACACTTATATTTGTGCCACTTTGTCATGCCGGTCCCCAAACTTATCATTTTGCCAATTGAACTCTTACACTCGTTCAAAATATCCCTGTGACCATTGACGAAGCTTATGTGACATTGACATAGTTGAGATGGACAAATTATGTGTAATACACGCGTGTAAAGCTAGTGATACTAATGATTATGATTAAAAATGAATTAAACTAAAGAGTTGTTAGAATCAATAACGCTACTACCACGGGTAGGACACCGAAGCAACGTCGTAGGAGGAACGGAACTCATCGGAACCCTAGTTAGTTGGGTTTTGATTAAATAGAAAAAGAAAGGAAAAATGTAAAAGATTCTTTAGTTGAAGAAATAGAGAAAAATAGTATATTTCTGCCTGATTTATAATTTTGAAGGCTCATCCATTGTTTACAGTAATGTGGAGGGGAAAAGAGGGAGGGGGAAGAGGGATTGGGGCGAGAAGAAAGGCGGGAGAAATTGAGAAAGAGAAAAATATTGGGAGGGGGAGGGTGGTAATTTCGATTAACTTATTAACTTTACTTCTTCTTTTTTAGTTTAATTCATTTTGAATCAAAATCACTAGTATCACTCTCTTTACACGCGTGTGTTACACATAATTTGTCCACCTTAACTATGTCAATGCCACATATACTCGGTCAATGATAGGAGGGATTTAGTAAATTAATTTTGAACGAATGTAAGTGTTTAATTTGCAAAATGATAAATTTGTAAACACGCATAATAAAGTGACACAAGTATAAATGTTATTTAGACTATTCTGCCGTAAAAGAATAAAACTGACCATATATCTTTTCCTAAAAAAAAAAAAGCTACAAAGTAATGGTTTTGAATAGGGGATATTTGGGCATAAAAGATAAGTTCAATACTTACTACTCCTTTTACTTTCTTTAGTAGCCTCTTTCCATTTGTACGTATGTGTCTTGTGTTGGTTATCCTTATCCATCAAAGAAAATAAATAGCTTGTTATTAAATTGTAATTAGTGATTGAAAAAATAGATATAATGTAAATCCGTTTATTTTTACAATATGAATAAAGTGATTGGTGTGTTAAAAAACAAATCATTAATCATGAAGCTTTCCTTTTCTTGGAGGTACTCTTAGAAGGTGATAAATCAACATCGTGAGTTTTCGTTTGTGACAAACTAAAACAACACTGATGCTGATTGTAATTGTAGGTTTGGTAGGGTAAAAAGGATTTGCTAACAAATATTCTCATGAATTTAAAGGCGGATCCAGCAACTTGAATTTATGAGTTTTGAATTTTAGAAAAGATATTTTATTGAGTTAAATTATTTATACATATTAAATTAATTTTTAAATATAAATATTGAATTTTAGCTGGAGTTATTGCATTCTGCCGATCCGTAACCAAAGCTCTAGCTCTTTCGTGATATTGGTGTTTCAACTGCATTTAAGAGCAGGACAATTTTTGTGCTTGTCAAATTAATGATGTACTTTCAGCTATCATATATAAACATCTATGGCTTATATAACTTGGAATATTAGAACGCCACGTAGACAGGGGTGAAGCCACTCTTTTTAAAGGTGATCAATTGAAATATTGTAAAAAATTATACTGTGTATATAAATAAAATACTGATTTAATATGTATAAAATATATATTGAATACTCTTTGTCGGGAATTCCTTTTTAGTTCTTTCAAATTAGAACACCGTTGGAAACATTTTTGGCTTCGTCAATGTGCGTAGATTAAGACAAAAAAAAACAGATAATATTTCTTCTCTTCTGGTTTTGTATCGTCCATTCCGAGGATGTTTTGGTCCATCATGAGGCCCTAATCGAAGTGCTGATTTAGGATTCATTAAAACAAATACAACAAAAAGGAAGGAAAAAAAAATATAAGGAGGGATTCAAATGCCATTTTCTAAATCCAAAAGTTTAAATATTCTTGCAATTGAAAGGCATAACTCCAAAACAACCTTTTTCGTCCTCATATTCTTGTCATGAGCTTTTCTGGAATCCCATAACAAAAAGGTAATTAACACACACACACATATATTATATTTTATAAAAGCATGAATATTAAAACATTAAATGTTAGATGACAAAAATATCCTCGAAATATTAATTAACTTAGAAAGTTGAACTATTATTGCAAAACATAATTACCCGCCGGATAAAATTGTCATACTAAGAACTTTTCCTAATATTTAAGACTTTGAATTCAATTAGAATATTGTAATTAAGAACTTTGATACTTGTACCTCTCTGATAGAATCACGTAAGGAATAAAAGGCAAGAATGAAAGTCTATTGGGTTTAAGAGTACTATTTCCTTGTCCATCGAAAGAATATGTTTCTTTTAACAAATTAGGACGATCTGCTCTTAGTTGGAAGGAACTGGAAATTTTCATATATTACTATATTTCTACAGTAAAGTCATAAAACAATGACATGGAAAAAATGATACACTACTTAAAAGTGAGACTTACATTATTCTTTAATACTATCAAATCGCAGAGACCACTAATACAAAATTTCACCATGGTAAGTTATTATTCACATCTATTAGCTTTATTCTATTAATAAATTCTATGATACTTAACTTGAGATGTTCGTGCAATGCACGAGTATAGAGACTAGTTATTATAAAAGTACGAATAATTTATGTTAAATGTTGAACGACTAAAATATCTCTGAAATATTGATCGACTTTTATGCCCTTAAATGTTTTACATAATTTAGAATATAATAGTAAATTATCTAATAATGGATTGATTTATCTTTTTCCTAGAACGAGTTCGTTCAAGTCTTTTATATATCAAAGTTTAACAAAAAAATTCTTTGATTGATTTATTTTTATTAGATGCTCAAATAGCATAAATTGTTTCCAATTCAATGTTACATCGATTTATATTAAAATAAAAAGCAAAACATTTAGAATATTATTATTAATGTATTATGCGTGTGATTGGTTAAAAATAGTTTAAAGTAAGTGAAACATAATGATTGAATCGGCTATGTTACAAAAATAAAAATATACTATGATGTTCATATAAAATGTGAAAATTAGCTGGAGCTTTCCAAACAAATAGGAAGCTTGTATAATATAAGGTATTGATTTTATCTTTGAGTATTATTTAGAGGATATTGAGTTTATGAATTTAATTTTTTTTAAAATTATCTATATTTTTTATATTTGCCTTATTAGGATAATATTTGTTTTTTACAAAATAGATGTTTGTACTATTTAAGTGATTTATTGAGGAATATGTATGTTATTTTAGAGTAGTATAACTCTTTTAAATGTATTTATTTTTCATGTCCACGTAATTCTTGATTATTCTCGATAGTACATATTATAATAGTGGAGATTTATCCAAAAGTTTTAAAATTGTCTAAACTCAAACGATTGAAATGAGTTTCAAAATTATCCTATACTTCTTCGCAATTTTCAATATTATTTTCAAGTAATAATGTACGAACTCGACGCAATTATTTGATTAATTATATACTTTATTATTCTTACATATGTTCAAAAAATTGTGAAAAAACTTCTCAACAATGTTACATTATATGTTTTTAAAAAAGCATCTTAATAGGTGTCACATGTAATTGTTTTTCTTGCATGGTTGGCAATTTTTTATTATATTCTAAGGAGCGGGGTGATAATTTTGAGTGAAAATGTACAAAAATCGAAATCCCTTGCAATTTATTAAAGAATCACGTCGTATACAATGCTTAAATCCAGGGCAAAATACAAAATTGATTGCTTTGTCAAAAATAATTATATTAGCTAGTCAAATAGTATATAGAATATGTATACTATATATAGTTCACATATATACAAAAAAAATACTTAACTGCTATTATTTTTAAAAGCGATTAAAAATATATACTTCTCTAAAATCTTTAATCATTGATTTATCATAACATTTAGTTCATGGGTCGTATCAAAGTTTTGATTAAAGATTTACGTGCAACGCAGTAACTAGTATATATAATATGTGTGTGTATAAGCTAATTCTCACGACGTTTCAACTATCAATATAGGCTGATCATCAATAACTTTAACACGTGCGAATTAGAGCGTTACTCCTCCGGTCCAAAATAAGTGATTTTTTGGTTGTATTCACACATACTAAAAAATTCACCTTTTAACATTAATTAGTAATGAAATTGATTATATTAACATTTACAATATATTCACATAAACACTCCTAACACATACTCCAACATTATTTACACAAAGGGAAATATAAGAAAACAAAATTATTAATTCATTCTTGAAATCTGAAAAAATTACTTATATTCAACCAAAAAAAAAGTCAAAAATAACTTATTGTGGATCGGAGGGAGTAGAAGCCACAAAGAGTTGACGGAGACCAAACAACTATATTCCTTCTCCTGATTTTGTGTTTTGCATTACAACTTACCGGATATTTGGGTCCTCAAAATAGGCCCTAATCCAAGGCTAATGTTGAATTGATAAACCTCCCTCCTTTTTATCTTTCCCTTGTTTCCTTCAAGAAGAAAATAATGAACTACTACGATATCATCGATTTAAGAGATTCTATTTTGGGATGAAAATTGATATATCGTACTTCATGATACTAATAAATCACTTTTATTTAAGTCAAAGATCAATAAGGTCCCATGGTCTAGTGGTCAGGACATTGGACTCTGAATCCAGTAACCCGAGTTCAAGTCTCGGTGGGACCTTTTCTTTTTGCTTCTTTTTGCCTCATTCCTTTATCCTCTGTTTCCTGATACTCCAATCCCTCGTTTCTGGTATAGGTTGTTCTTTATTACTTATATCAAAATGGCACTCAGTTGAAAATCTAATAGTCAACTACTCGTAAGTAATTCTGGAGCATTGTTTACGTTGAAAATGGTTTTAACAATTATATTTGATTTGTGGTTCTAAAAATATGTGATTTATTTCAATACTAGTTGATAACCAAGAAATGATAAGTATAAGTATAGAAAATGTGATAGCCAAACCACTCTTGTTAGGGACTAGGGGCCTCGAGCTTGCTGGAATCGGGGTCCTCGGGGTCGAATGATAGCAATAAATGAAGAACACTAAAATAAAGAACAATAAAGTTGTAGGACAGTGTAGAGCACGAAAAGAGTAGAGAATGTTCTATTGCAGAAAATGTTGTGTCTTACAAGAATGATTGGGGTCCCCTTTATATAGGAGGGGTGAATCCCAACATAGTACATGTCTAATTATGACAAATGAATGTTATTGGTACAGTTGTATAACGGCCTTGTACGGACTTCTACTATCTTTGCAGACCGTATCAGATTTAACCACGTGTTCTTGGGCAATTCCCGCCTTTCCATGACTGTCATCGATTTCATACTGCTCCGAGGCAAGCCGCGATGGGCCTTCGATATACTTTCACGAGGTATGCACTTCGAGGTCGAACTTCAGACTCTACTTCAAGCCTCTAGAGATCGGGCTCGAAATGCTATAAAGACCTCGATATCGGGGACCCCGATCGACCGTATACAAGCATATATGATTCAGTATAATAGTCAACTCTCGTAGTTTCTTACGAACTCGTACCCATAGAAAACCAATTAGACGTCAATTCATAAAGTAATATTAGGACGCTAATGGAAGTCTTCTTCAGAAAATACACTCTGGTCAATAATGATTCCTAAAAGCATTTCTTAGTTCGTTATCTTATATGTTTAAACTTCATTCTATAAACACTAACAATGATAACATTACTGAGATGTTCGCTATCTACCCCTCTAGAGGTGTTTCACTTATTGCTTCTTCATATGGAAACTAACTTACCTTGGCTAGGACCTCAAAGTCTATTCCATCACCTTCTCGCATTGCTTCTGACTTTTGAAACTTCAACTTAAAATTAATATCGAGAAATATAGTTGTGAAATTAGTTTTGTATATGATCGAAATCGAGCTCGCCTACGACATGGTACGCTTGGTTCGGAAAATGACAATCAAGGACTCAAGATCAACCCCAAGTCCCACCGAACTAGAACCCGGAGTCGGAATGCCTGCCTTCGAACATTGAGTTGGTGATCCCGGAGTCGACCCTAGCTCCAGACGAGCTCGAAGAAACATTGTTAGCATAGCCAACAGAAGAACGAAATATCCGTGACCTGTCAAACATAAGGGCGGGAATCTTGGCACGTATCAGTAAGGAACCGACAATCAGCAAATCAAGGGATTTTTACCATTTATAGAATTGAACCTAAAGTAGGACTCCTCTACTATATAAACGGGGGTCTGATAACTCGTTGAACACATTGTAATACGCGTTCCAAAGCAATATATTATTACAATTTCTCTTAAAGCTCTTGTTCTTTCGTATAACTGATCGAAGTATATCTAGCTTGAGGGTGGCTAACCTTCCAAGGCTGAAACTGTCCAATTCATGTGGTTTGCATTTACTTTATCATTATTTAGTTCAATTACAATCTAATTTATCATTTTGTGTCAAGTTAATCCACGTATCATTATTTAGTGAACACATTGTAATACGCGTTCCAAAGCAATATATTATTACAATTTCTCTTAAAGCTCTTGTTCTTCTGTATAACTGATCGAAGTATATCTAGCTTGAGGGTGGCTAACCTTCCAAGGCTAAAACTGTCCAATTCATGTGGTTTGCATTTACTTTATCATTATTTAGTTCAATTACAATCTAATTTATCATTTTGTGTCAAGTTAATCCACGTATCCTTAAAATCACCTACAAACTTAATTGTTATCAGATTTTGAGGGTAATCAGTTTGGCGCCTACCTTGGGGCTAAGGATAATAGTGATTATTTGATACAAATCTCCATAATACACACTGCTTTATACTTGTTCTATGAAGTGTCTCTAATTTCAGGTTAAAACAAAAAAAATCAAACTCTCAATCAACACCCCTACATGTTGACAATGAGTCCAGTCACCACGATGAAAACAACAACATAGCACCCGGTGACAAGATACCGCTCGTTGGTCCCATCAGAATTCCGACCGCGAACTCGATTGACGCTAATTCACATGTGGCTATCGACACAAACCTGCCTACCGACCCTGAGAATAGTGTCCGTGGTAAAATCTGATCGGCGGCTAAAAATACATAAAATATCAGAGGAGACATGATAAGTTCACGGGTGATCTTCGAAACGTTGTAGGCTCAACAGGCAATGATATCTCACTTACAGAACCAAAGCCGCGCACCGAGCAAAGTTGAACCCGATCCACCCCGGGAAGTCACCCTCAAGGATGAACCGGTCGCAGAGAGGTCGAATGAAAATGAATCGGGGACTAACCCCGGGATCATAAAGATGCTCGAGGAACTAACAAAACGGGTTGAATCAGGGGAGAAGAAAATCGAAGCTAATGATAAAAAGGTGGAAACCTACAATTCGAGGGTAGATCCCTGGAGCACCTCTGACACTGAAAGGCCTGGATTCTAAAACGTTTGTGCAAAAATCTTTTCCTCCAAGCGTGGATCCAAAGTCGATCATAAAGATGCTCGAGGAACTAACAAAACGGGTAGAATCGGGGGAGAAGAAAAGCGAAGCTAATGACAAAAAGGTGAAAACCTACAATTCCAGGGTAGACCAAATCCCGGGAGCACCGCCGACATTGAAAGGCCTGAATTCCAAAAAGTTCGTGCAAAAACCTTTTCCTCCTAGCGTGGCTCCAAAGTCGATCCCTAAGAAATTCCGCATGCCCGAGATTCCTAAATATAATGGAACGACTGACCCAAATGAGCATGTAACCTCTTACACATGTGCCATCAAAGGGAACAATTTTGAGGATGATGAGATCGAGTCTATCCTGCTGAAGAAGTTCGGAGAGACCCTGTCAAAGGGAGCTATGATATGGTATCACAACTTACCTCCTAATCCTATTGACTCATTCGTTATGCTTGCAGATTCTTTCATGAAAGCATACGCCGGAGCCATCAAGGTCGAGACCAGGAAGTAACCTTTTCAAAGTAAAACAGAAGAATAACGAGATGCTAAGAGAGTTCGTGCCCCGATTTCAAATGGAACGAATGACTTGCCACTGTTCGCTGATGATTGGGTTCAGGATTTCACCCAAAGACTCAATATTCGAAGCTCATTGTCTTCACAACAATTGTAACAGAACCTGGTGGAATATCCGACTATCACGTGGGTTGACGTACATAGCCGATATCAATCAAAAATCAGGGTCGAATATGATCAGCTTGGGGCCCCTTTCGGGTCCGTATATCCCTTCAGAACCATCGATAGAGACAAGAGAGACATTGATCGTGAACCGAGATCGAGAAGGGACCGTTATCAACCGTAAAATGGGAATGAACAGGTAACAGATCCGGGAGAAATTCCATAAGAAGTGAAAGGAGAAGTGATCAAGGTCAAATAACCGGGGACTCATGGGCAAGAATGGTTCGACAGGCCTATCGGGCTTAAAGAAGCACCAAGGTTATTGGAATACAACTTTAATGTTGATGCATCCGCCATTGTATCGACCATTAAGGAAACCAAATGGCCTCGACCTCTACAATCTGATCCAACCCAAAGGGATCCTAACCAGATGTTTAAATATCATGGTACTCATGGCCACAGAACGGAGGATTGCCGACAGTTGAGGGAGGAAGTAGCCCGACTATTCAACAATGGGCATCTTCGAGAATTCTTGAGAGGCCGAGCCAAGAATCATTTAGGAATAGGGATTCTAACAAACAGACAAAACAAGAAGAACCTCAACACGTCATTAACATGATCATCGTTGGGGTCGAAGGAGACGTGAGGTACAACGCTTTGTTCGGTAGGCCATGGATCCACAACATGAGGGCAGTCCCCTCGACTCTAAACCAAGTGTTAGAATTCCCAACACCAGGTGGGATTAAAACAATCTACGGGGAACAGCCAACCGTAAAGGAGATGTTTGCGATCGAAGAGGCAATTCCGATATTCGCACTTGCAACGATAAGGGGCCAAGTCCAGTCACAAGACAAGAAGCTAAATAGTAATTATCGACATCATCCCCGACTTAACTAGAGGAACGAGAGACTGATGAAGATGATGATTATGAGGTTCCCAAGTCTTTTATAGCCCCTGATGATTCCGATGCCACTAAATCGACGGTGGAGGAACTGGAGCGGGTCATATTGATCAAGCATCTCCCCGACCAGAAGGTATATCTGGGCATGGGGTTAAGTCTCGAGCTCAGGAAGAAAATCATTCAGTTTTTGCTTTGTCCCGCCTTGATATAACAGGGATCCTGCCATAGGTAACCACTCACAAGCTAAGCCTAGACCTAAAGTTCCATTCGGTCAGGCAGAAGAGAAGACCCGGTCTGAGGTCAAACATGCTTTCATCAAGGATGAGGTATCTAAGCTCCTTAAAATAAGGTCCATTCGGGAGGTTAAATACCCCGATTGGTTAGTAAATATAGTGGTAGTCCCTATAAAGGGAATACATTAAGAATATATGTAGACTATAAGGATTTGAACAAGGCATGTCCCAAGGATGCCTTCCCTTTGCCAAACATCGATCGCATGATCGATGCCACAGCCGGCCACGAGATCCTAAGTTTTCTCGATGCCTACTCCGTGTACAACCAGATACGGATCAACCCGGATGATCAGGAAAAAACCTCCTTCGTCAGTAAATATGGCACATAGTACCATAACGTGATGCCGTTCGGATTAAAAAATGACGGTGCCACTTACCAACGCCTAGTAAACCTGATATTTAAGGAACAAATAGGAAAATCGATGGAGGTTTACATTGACGATATGTTGGTTAAGTCCCAGCGAGTAGAGTGCTATTTGATACATTTGCAGGAAACCTTCAACATATTGAAAAAAATACAATATGAAGTTGAACCTAGAAAAATGTGCATTCGGAGTTGGATCAAGAAAATTCCTCGAGTTCATGGTATCCAACCAGGGAATCAAAATCAACCCCGACAAAATCAAAGCCATCGAAGATATCACAGTTGTGGATAACGTGAAGGTCGTGCAAATATTAACCGGGCGCATAGATTCCATGGGTGATTCATCTCGAGGTCCTCCAATAAGAGCCACCGATTCTTTTCACTATTAAACAAGAAGAATAACTTCTCATGGACCCCGGAGTGCCAACAGGCCTTAGAGGAACTCAAACGGTATCTATCGAGCTCGTCACTACTTTACACTCCAAAGACAGACAAACAACTATACTTGTACTTGACAGTATCAGAGATAGCGGTAAGTGGAGTCCTGGTCCGGAAAGATCAAGGTACGCAATTTCCAATTTACTATGTTTGAAGGACCCTAGGTGAGGCCGAAACTAGATACCCTCACCTAGAAAAGTTGGCGCTCACTTTGCTAAGCGCCTCTAGGAAGATAAAACCATACTTCCAGTGTCACCCCATATGTGTCATGACTACTTACTCGTTGAGGAATGTTATGCACAAGCCCGAACTCTCAGGCCGGTAGGCCAAATGGGCTGTGGAAATCAGTAGGTACGATATTAAATATCGACTCTCGACTGCCATTAAATCTCAATTTTGGCACACTTTGTGGTCGACTTTACGGCGGCCCTAATACACGAGGTCGAAAGAGAGTTATTAATCAACTCGGGGACCTCTTCGGAGGGATCTGGACCCTCTTTTCGGATGGTGCCTCAAATGCAAAAGGGTCCAGACTTGCATCGTATTGAAGTCACCAATATGCAATGTAGTTAGACAATCTATTATGACTGTGAAATTGACTAAAACGAAGCCGAATATGAGGCCATGATTGCAGGTCTCGAACTATCCAAAAGCTTGGGGTAGAGGTGATAGAATCCAAGTGCGACTCCCTCCCCGTGGTGAACCAAGTTAATGGGACGTTCGAGGTCAGTGAAGAATGAATGCAAAGGTGTTTGGATAAGTTACAGATAACATTACATCGGTTCAAAGAATGAACTTTGCAACACGTACCTCGGGATCAAACAGTGAGGTCGATTCCCTTGCTAACTTAGGGTCATCGGTCAAGGACGACGAGTTCAAATCGGGGACAGTCGTACAACTTATGAGATCAGTAGTGGAAGAAGTCCATGCCGAGATTTACTCAATGAGCCTAACTTGGGACTCGAGAAACAAATATATAGAATATATGAAGACCAAAAAATTACCCTCGGATCCGAATGAATCGGGGGCCCTGCGTACGAAGGCAGCTCAGTTTACTTTGTCCAAAGATTGAACCCTGTTCAGAAGAACATTCGATGGCCCACTCGCGATATGTCTAGGACCGGAGACATTGAGTATGTTCTGAGGGAAATCCACGAAGGCACCTGTGGAAATCATTCAGGCGCCGAATCATTGGTTCGAAAAGTAACCAGAACCGGCTACTACTGGATCGATATGGAAAAAGACACGAAGGAGTTCGTACAAAAATGTAATGAATGTCAAAGACATGCTCCGATGATTCATCAACCCGGGGAGCTGCTACATTCGGTTCTGTCACCATGGTCGTTCATGAATTGGGGAATGGACATCGGTGGCCCCCTTCCACGGGCAGCCGGTAAGGCACAATTTATATTGTTTATGACTGAATATTTTTCTAAGTTGGTGGAAGCCCAGGCATACGAGAAGGTTAGGGAGAAGGAGGCCATCGACTTTATTTGAAACCATATCATATGCCGGTTCAAAATGCCGACCGAGATCATGTGCAACAATGGAAACAATTCATTGGCAGCAAGGTAAGCAAGTTTCTCGAAGACCACAAGATCAAAAGGATCCTTTCAACGCCATAACACCTTAGTGGTAACGGACAAGATGAATCTACCAACAAAACCATACTGCAAAATCTCAAAAAGAGGTTAACTAACGCCAAAGGAAAATGGAAGGAAATCCTGCCCGAAGTCTTATGGTCATATCGTACGACCTCGAAGTCTAGTACCAGGGCCACCTCGTTCTCAGTGGTTTATGGAGTCGAAGCACTAATACCAGTTGAAGTCAGAGAACCAAGTCTCAGGTTCCGATATACAACTAAGGAATCAAACGACGAGGCTATGAATACGATCCTAGATCTATTATATGAAAGGCGTGAGGCAGCCCTTGTCCGGTTGGCCACCTAAAAATAGCGGATCGAGAGACATTATAATCAAACCTTCGACACTTTAATGTCAATAACTTAGTGCTAAGGAAGGTCACGCTAAGCACCAGGAACTCGAACGAAGGGAAGCTGGGGCCGAACTATGAAGGACCTTATCAAGTTATCGAGATCACTGGTAAAGGATCGTACAAACTAGGAACAATGAACAGTGAGAAACTACCGAACAACTGAAACATATCTCATATGAAGCAAAACTACTGCTAAGGTACGACCCCATTCATTGTATTCTAAACTAACACTTGCAGGCAATCATCAAAGAACGATACAATCTTTAGGCCTGAAAGCACGCGTTGCACCCTATTTCCCTTGAACTGGATTTGCCCCAAATGGGTTTCTGACAAGGTTTTTAATGAGGCAACAGTAAATCGTGCTAACTTAGAATTGAAGTTCGGTTACAAACCGGTATCGAAGGTCACAACAAAAGTATTCGAGGCCTCTCTATGATCGGCCCCGAACATTGGGGAGCATTACCCTCGGATAACGATTTTAGCAAGGAAAGAAACTTTATGATTATATGGTATCGGCTTGATTGATAGGATTTACTGCAAGGGTCTAATGGTCAAATGAACTGTGACCCATAGACTGCTCGAGCCCTGGCACAAAGCTTGTACATATGTGTAACTATTACGCACAAGAATAAAAAGAAGTCTCTAGATAAATATAGTATCCCTTAAAAATTTCTCTTCTTTCTTTTCTCTTAAGGGATTCCCTACATCTGATCCCACTAAAGGTATCGAGCCCAAGGGATGCCTTATCCAGGTTCAAACGATCACTCCCAATCAGGGACTGCCATCCAAAAACAAATTCGGATAGCTCGGGCTATCAAAGCCAGGGGCACAAGACCTATTAGGAAACACTTGAACCTTAAAGGCTACGGCCATCCCCATTCGGGGATTGTTATCTTAGGCAAGCCCGGATAACTCGAGGTGAAAAACCAACTGGGCAACACCCGAACTAAAAAGAAATACCCCTAAAGGTATCGAGACCAAGGTCCGCCTTATTCGGGTTCAAACAATCACTCCCAATCGAGTACTGCCGTCCAAAAAAAAACTTGGACGGCTCGGGCTATCGGATCCCGGGGGCACAAGACCTACTAGGCAGCGCCCGAACCTTAAAGGCTACAGTAATCCTTATTCGGGGACTGTTATCTTAGGCAAACCTGGATAACTTGAGGTGACAAGCCTATTGGGTTGCACCCGAACTAAAAAGGTTGCGGCCATATTAAAACGGCTCAGAGACGTCCATGACCCGTAATAAGAAACAAGGGCTTGAAAATTTCTAAACCGATTCTAAAGGATACCCTCGACATACTACAATCCAAAAAGTTATAAGTACTTTGGGGAAAAGTTCTCGGCCATACCAAACCCCCACGATACCTTAAACAAAATAGAATTGAAGGAAAGGCTTGTTCGAACCTCCGAACATGACCTAACTATTTCATGCTAAGGCATTTCGATCATTGCAAATATAAATAATAAAGCAAAGTACACAACAAAACTCAGATATTGTCGAAGGGAAGAACAAGCCTTATATTATATAAATAGTCTTTACAAAGGCCAAATGGCCTTGACGAAAATACCAAAGTACACAAGTACAAAAAACAAAAAAGCAAATACGTCTACAAAGGCATCTAAATATCCTGGTCGTCTCCACCCCCGGATCCACCGGAGTCCTCGGAGTCTTCTTCTTCTTCTTCCTTGGGGAAAGCCAACTTCTTAGCCTCAACCTCTAGCCCCTTAGAAAAATTCGATCTCGCCGGACAAATCAAAACCCTGAGAATGAATATCCTCGAGGGCCTCTCTTCGTGATTGCCATTTCTCATATTGAACAATGTTCTTTAGGAGGTCCTACGCCACCTCGACATCGGCTCTATACTGGGCCACCATATCGTCAACATCAACTTTGGTTACTTCAACCACCGACATGGCCTCTTTAAGCTTCTTGGCGAGGGCTTCTCGATCTGCAACAACCGAGCTTAGATGATATTGAATCTCCTCGGCCCTCAAGGACTGTGGCTGTGGCTTTGCCTTCTCCCTCATCATTCGAAGTTGAGCCTCTGTCGAAGCTAGTTGCGCCCGGGCAGTTTCCTTTTCCGAGGCCAAGCAGTCCATTTTGCTTTTCCATTCTTTAACCTCGACCTTTATCTCGTCCATCTCTGCCCGAAGTTGGTTGATCCAATAAAGCTTCTGTTGGACCAACAAGTTCAGACCGTTAGTCACCAAGTCTAGTTCATCATCACTAACCTCGAAGACATTTACCCCTTCCATCAGGTCGGCATGTTCTTTTTGAGCCGCGTCCAAATCGACCCGAAGACTCTTAGCCTCTTCCTCGTGTTACTCACTGATAAGTTTGTACAAGTCTTTATTCTCATTTTCTTTGGCTTCGGCCTCGAGGAGACTCAGTTCTTCTCGGTATCGGAGGAAGGTCTCGTGGTGAAACACCTAGGACTGTGAATACAAGGAGAAATATTAAGATCATTAAGTAACCAAAGCTGGAAAATGAAAAGTTTTGGTAACACCTTACTCGATTCAGCGCATGTTGTGCTTCGTTGAACAAGCATGGAGATTTTACCTCGTTCATCTTTTCCTGGTCTTCTTCAGTAACCAGGCACCGGAGGTAACTAGCTACCCCAACATATGCGGAAAAGGCTGGGGCATCCTCAAGAACGGAGATAATGATTGACCGCTTCCGATCGGAATCGACACTCGGGGTAGGGAACCGGTTGACCAGTCTCGGGCTCGAACTAGACCCGTCTTCCCCCGAGGGCGGACTTTTCCTTGGTACTTCTAAGTCACCCAAACCGGTGACATCCTCCATGGCGGTAGAGTCCACGCCATTAAAAACGCTTTGGAGGGGATTGCTCACTCCTTGGACCCCCTCATTTGACCGCTCATTTGTCTCTTGAGCTTCACCAAACATCGAGTCTATAAACGAAGGTGATCCCATTATATCAATGACACCGGGTGGAGCAGAACCAGCGTCCTAAGGGATCTCGACCCTCACTGTTTCATTGGCCTCTTGAGTTTTGGAGGGATTGACCTCTATCGACCCTCCTTCGATTGATGCCCGTTCATCGGGGACCGATGGCTCCTGGTCCACTAAAATTTCATCCTCCTCGTACTTTTCCCTGAGTCGGGGAGTCTGAATCAAGTATTCAGGAGCTGGAGGTTTCTTTTGTCTTGTGGACCAGCCTCCTCCTCGATTTTTTTTTCTATAAGTTGGGAGAGCTCGGACCCCTCCTCCTCTTCTTCTCTCCAGCCTGACTCGGAGTAGGATACTCAATGGGTAAATCCTCCTCACCAGCTGAAGACCTAATCTCGACATCCTTAAGCGAACTTGAGAAAGAAAACAAAGGGAGTAAGAACTTGGTAGTAAAAAGAGGGGCCTAACACAACATGGCCGGAAAAGTGATCTTACCATGGGAACGGGCCTCCCAACGGCCCTTCGAGAGTTCATGCCACGAACGCTCAAAGTAGGGAATCTAGGAAATAGTAGCCTCGACCCACTCCTTGAGTCGAGGGAAAGCGCTTGGAATCCGGTCAACGGCTACACCACCACAAACATCAATAAGAAGAAGAAAAGTAAACATTAAAGTCAGCATTCAAAGGAAAGCTCCGCTTATGTTTTGTATTCCACTTCTCATGGAATGGCATGAAGTCCGTCGGAATCAGGTCTGAAGTCCTCACTCGGATAAAATGATCTTGCTAGCTTTGGTCCCGATCCTCATTGATGCTAGAGAACAGGGCTTTGTTGGCCTGATGCACAAGCTGTATCAGTTCCCCTCAGTATAGTCGGGGAATGTACAGTCGAAGTAGGTGATCCACGATGAACCGACAACCATCAATTTTGCTCACGAAGAATCGGAGGAGGATTACGATCCTTGTCGCACCCTATTTTTCCTCGCACGGGTTAGGTACAGAGAGATCAGGTTTATGACATTCTGGACAACTCCTTAAAGGAAGAGGTTTTAGGAAGAGTCGCCACCTAACAATTTTTATGGTGCGTTAGGGCACCTAGAGTGATTAACTCATGAGCTAGTTTGCATTACTAGAGATTGGGTAAGGGCTTGAAGTTATCCCAAGGGGAAGGTGTTAGGCACCCCTCGAGATCCACAACTGTGGGTCCCAGCCAAGAAGTTTTATGAATTTGGACAATAAATAAATGACAAGCAAGGCTCAGGTAAGAGGGGACTTCAAATAAAGGCTGAAATTGTCAAAAGAATTTTAAAGAACAGTAAAGTAAAATCATTTGAATGAAAATGTCCTAGGTTCTTGTCACGACCCCAAATCCTAACAGGCCGTGATGGCGCCTATCGTGGAACTAGGCTAGCCAACCATCATCTTACTACGCGTTTATTCAATTATAATAGTTCACAATTTAATAATAAGCATGCAACCATAACACAAATTATATAATTAAGTCTTAGCGTCCCCATAATATTCTAAACAACCTCCCAAGAACTGGAGTCAATAGTCATGAGCATCTAAGAATAATTAACTCTAACTCTGCTAAAACTATAATATAAGTCTCTGAATCAAGAGCTAAAAACATAATAAGGAAGGGAAATGGAGAAGCTGTGGACGCTGGACAACTACCTTGAAATCCCGTGACTGCTGCTAACGTTGCGTCAGCTACTGCTGCGAGCTCGTACCTGGATCTGTGCACAGAGGCACAGGGAGTCTTTATGAGTACGCCAACTCAGTAGTAATGAAAAGAAATCACAGTCTGAGAAATATAAAGCACACAAACAGATACACCATTTCACAACAACCAGTAAAACATCAAGTCACCAAGTAGTATTTAGCAAATTCATAGGTTCAAAAACCAGTTCCAGACTCCTTTAAAAAAAACTAGTAAATATCGATATATCTTAGTGAAATCCTCAGTAAAACCAGTTTGAAAACATAGTAATATCATCATAAAAGTGCCCCTCGGGCCAAAATCATTTCTCATAACAGATGCCCTCAGGCATTCCCTTAATCACTCAGTATCGATCATCACTAAGTATCAATCATCACTCAGTATCAGCCCCGCGGGCAATCATCATCATTCAATCGGTACCGGCGCTCACTGGGGGTGTGTTACAGACTCCGGAGGGGCTCCTACAGCCCAAGTGCAATAATAACATAAGGCCTGGAATCCTTCTCATCTCTCTCATGAGGCCTGGAAGCCTCCTCACATCACTCATAAGG
>ML281139.1:0-27292 GCA_005239495.1 Nicotiana undulata | reverse complement strand
TCAATTAGCCCTTAGGCCATAAACAAACCGGGTTCTCGACCCAAAACAGTGTTTCATTTTTCAATAAATGGTATCAAAATACTCTGAGTGTCAAAACCATTTATCAGGAAACGAATGAGTGTAATTCACAATATATCAAGTGAGGAAATATAGTAAAACAATCCCCCAAGGGGTAAACAGATCGGCACTAGGCCCCAACCACGGCTTACAGCCCAAAACATATCATAATACATAAATACTAATTAAGCAAAGGCTTAAAAATTGGTTTCGCAACTCAATAGTTGCCTAAGTAGGGAATATATTTCCCAAGTTTCAATCTTTGTATTCCAAAACCCGTGAAGGGTGCATAGTCCGGGGTTTCATACCCTCAGGACAGGATTTCAAGACATTACTTACCTCAAAACTAGCCCGAAAACTATTCCGCAATGCGCTTGCCTCTCGAATCAACCTCCGAAGGCTCCAAATCTACCAAGTTCAGATTTTATCATCAATATATGTTTAAGGAATAAATTCCAATTGAAAAATATCGAATTTAGCTCAAAATCCGAATTCGGTAAAAACCCGACCCCCCGGGCCCGCGTCCCGAAAGAAAGTTTTACAGAAAAGTGTTCTTCATCTTCTCACGATTCTGTACATATAAAGAACACCAAAATCGGAGTTCGTTGACCCCTCAAATCGAACCTTGAAGGTCTCATAATCTCATGCCCCAAAATCCTATTTTTCTACTGTTTTTCATGAATTAAAGGTTGAGATTACGGTCTATAATCACCCATAAACAAGTTTTAAGGATTATAACACTTACCTCTATGAAGAACAAGGATTTCCCTCTTCAAAAATCGCCCCCAAAGCTCTTAGGCCGTACAAAAATGGTGGAAATAAGGTTTAAGTCGCGGAGGGTTTAATTATTTAATGCCCAGGTCAATACTCTTCGCGTTTGCGGTCAACGGGCCGCGTTCGCATTGACCAACCTCCTTTTCCCTTCGTGTTTGCAGTTAACGCGCCGCGTTCGCACTACCTTGCCTGGACGACCCTTCGCGTTCGCATCCCCAGGCCCGCGAACGCATAGACCAAATGGCCTCGGGGCCCCTCGAGTGAAATAACTCTACGCGAACGCACCAGTAGCCCCGCGTTCGCGATGCACTGGCAAATTCCTCTCCGCGTTCGCACCTGCCCAGTCGCGAACGCATAGACCAAAATCCCCCAGCTTCCATTTCCCCTATGCGAACGCGGCCCCCTTCCGCGAACGCATAGGGTTAATCCCCTGTGCAGAAACACCAGAAAACCAGTAGTGTTTTCAATTCCCAACGAGTCCGTTAACCAACCGAAATTAATCCCGAGCCCCTCGAGACCCCAAGCAAACTTACCAACACGTCCCATAACACCATTCAAACTTAGTTGCACTCTCAAAACACCAAAACTAACATCAAACCCCAAATTTACATTGGATTCAAGCCTAAGAACTTTGATATTTCTAAAATTCACCAATGATGCCGAAACTATCCAAATCAACTCTGATTGACCTCAATTTTTGCAGACAAGTCCAAAATGACATTACGAACTTGTTCCAACTGTCGGAATTCCATTCCGACCCCGATAGCCTATTTTCCACTGCCGTCCGGAATCGCCAAAAACTAACTTCCGCCAATTCAAGCCTAATTCTACACCGGACATCACAAAATTATTTTGAACACACTCCTAAGTCTCAAATCACCTAACGAAGCTATCCGAGCCATAAAATCCGCATTCCTAGGTCGTTTACCAATAAGTCAACTCTTAGTTGACTTTTCCCATTTTAAGGCCATTCTTAAGGACTAAGTGCCTGAATTCTCATTTAACCATTCCGATTCCAAGCCTATCAACTCTAACACATTAATAACAGAATAACCAATCTATAATAAGTCAATAACAACAATTATAATGCAGGTTTCACGTAACGACGTACCGGATCGTTACAATTTTAAATCAATACGGATGACATCAATGCAATACCCGGTATGTCACGCTTCAAAGAGGGGCTACACGTGGTATTAGCGCACCGGTCATCATATCCATATTCTACCCTTTCCGCCCCGTTAAGGTATTTAAAACGCGTGTGTCGGTCACGAAGCTTATTGCGTGCTATTACCTGTCCCATTCTATAAGTCCTGGAGGGTATTTAGGACTACTAATCCTACAAGGTGAGTACTAGGTTGAACTCCTAGGTTTAAAAGGATAAACTTCTAAGAGACATGTAAAACAAATAGGACTACAAATATGGGGAACACATAAGGGTAGATACGGGGCTCACAGATCCCTTCACAAGTAAACACATAGTAGTTGGAAATCAGTATGGTTTCAGCAGTTTAGAAAAAGGGAATGCCTTTTTGGAAAACTCAGTAATAAAGCAGGAAGTTCAGTAACAACAGAGTAGCTTAAAGAAGAGTGATTGAATTTAAAAGGTCCAATAATTCAAATATAGTAGCAGGATTTAAAAGTGCACAACATTTTAGATGAAGTTTTCAGTAAAAGCAGATGAAGAACTTCATAAAATCAGTAAAGTAAAAAATGAAAGAGTGATTCACAAAGGGCCAGTAACTCTTAAAAGATCCAGTGGTTCAGAGCAGAGTAGAAATCAGTAGTCTAAAGGAGGTTTAGTAAAAGGAGAGTGAGTGCACAATTTCAAGAACCAATAATTTTAAAAAAAAAGAGCAAGGATTCAAACAAACAGAATGATTTGTATGAACTTCAGAAAGGATAATTGTTTTGAAAAATCCATCAGTTGCTGGGAAAACAGGAGTGTAAGTAATGACAAACAGTAAAGCTCTAAGGATTTCAGAAGAAACTCATTAGTTCGTAAAGCGATTGATTTTGGTTTTAATCAATATTAGGCCTAAGGTTTGCCTAAGCGTACATATATACTGATTATTCGTTTTAAAGGGTGAAATACAGATTTAACTCTGATTTCAAAGACATAAAGGATAATACATTTGCAGAAAAACGTTTAAACCATTTAACACGATTTTAGCGAGGTTCCTAGATTTAATACATACCGACTAGGTGTCGACAGAATAGAACTTGAAACAAATATGATGAACACCAAGTCCTAGAGAACATGATATCTAATGCACACATGCATACCTAAACATGGTTTCTAAATGTAGTACTTATGAGAATGCAACAGTTTATTATTGTTATAGTGATGAACTGTGAGCAGGGCTTATAAAAAATACATGAATATAATAAATATGTTGAAATAAAGAACCTAAACATGATTTCTATTGCATGATATGCATGTCCTAAACATGATACTATTGCACACATAGGGAAATAAATCCTATAGTCATGATTTCTACCCGTTACTATATTAAACATGCATAACCCCTGCCCATATCCACTATCCAGCCCCAATCATTAGTTTACAAATTATTACAAACCAAGAATAATAAATTACATCACTTAAAGGAAAATAAGAAGCTAATTCTATAGGGAGCCTTCAATCTGGCCCATATCTCCCAACCTCAATCCTTTTGAGTTTCACAGCCTTTTATGGTCCGGGTACGACAAATCTCCCTAAGAACCTCGTGGGTCCCTGGCTAATATTAGCACCCAGACATAGTTGCCACCATTTTAAGCATGTGCAGTGTGGAATTACCAGCCTCAGTGCGTCAAAGTTCAGAGGGAACTCAAGATTCCCTAAGCAATGCTTACACTGAGGGGGTGGAACCTAAGTTTCTAGGAGTAGTGTGAGGTTCCAGGAGTGCATTTAAAAGAGAAAAAGAGTTTTGAAAGACTTCATAAACTAAAGATTATTTTGATAGGGCAACTTTCGAAAACAGTAGTAAGAACTGAGAAGAATAGATCATAACAAGTTCAGCAATACAAGGACAATGAGGATTGAGGACAAATAAATCACATAATGGACAGAAGATGATACATAGATTAAGTAAAACTTGTTTAACAGTTGCATAACTCAAAGAAATTCAGGGGACAGATAAGCCACATAGTAATTAGGAAGAGATGCATAGATTTGGTAAAACTTGTTTAAACATAGTTGCACAAATCAGAGGGGTTCAGGGAACCAAGAAATTACCAAGTTTAAACCTGACATAGACAGTAACAGGATACAGGCATAACAGGTACAAACCAAGAATAAACAACCATCCTATAAGCATTAGCATGAGAATCTTAAAGAGATGAAGCATGATGAGTACTGAGAGATAAACAAGAGACTTAATTGCAAGTTGAACAGTAGAAGCACAAGTAGAAGAAAATCAAGAGGATGAAAAATTAAAACAATAATAAACACATTGGTTTGTGACTTGGAATTTAATTAGAACATACCAGTGAGAAAAAGAATAAGCAGAATGTGAGAGCAAAATGAGCACAATGGTTAGCCGTGGCTTATAGCCGGCTAACAGTAACCAAGAGCAAAAGAGAGCAGTAGTAGAGCAAAAAGTTTTGCAAGAGAAAGTAAGTTCTTAACACAAGTCTGTGTGTGTGTGAGAAGCTTAGAACATTATTCTTGTTCGTTTTGTTTGATGAAAGAGCATGAATACTTATAGTTGAACACAGGTGATCACATAAGGTAAGAATCACAAATGCATGGCAATAGGAGAAGGCAGAATCCCAATCAGTCAGGAAATCAATGACACGGTTCCCTTGAATTATGGGATTCAAACTCAGAAATGGTAAAGACATGCAGCCACATAAGGTAAAGAAAAATCAGTACCATACTTAAATAAGGAAAGGATCCAGGCCTGTTAAGTAATAGGGAAACTCAGAATCAATTAACTAAGGAATCAAGACAATCATTCCCTTAGGTCAAGGGATTCAAATTCAAACGGCAAAACACATAGCCATATGAGGTAAATGAAAATCGGTCAAGACTCCATAAAGAGAGAATCAGTTTTACTGAGCAATAAGGTAAACAATTAAGACCAAATTCAGAAACTCCAATTAAGGAGTGATTCAATAGAATAAAATATTACAACAAATCAATTAACTTAAATAATCGAATAACATTCTAGGGTTTTACAGGAACCTTTCAATCAAGCTATCAAGTAAGGGGATTAGAGTCAGTCAAGAGAGAGTTATAACACCATACTTCAACATATAAATAAGTAAGACAAACAATCGTAGCAACAAATAGGTCTAGCAACATTGACAGAAAGAGGCAAGAGATGAACCAACATATGAATATAATCACACGGAGATGCCACAAACAAACTAAAGAATTATTCGAAGCATGATAATCACAGAAAACTTAACAAGAAATAGGCAGTAGGAAGAACCAAACACAAAGGTCTGAAACAAATTATGGCTTTTCAACATAGGCAAGTTAAAAAGCGGTAAGAGCATAGAATCAGTAGAGATATGCAAAGGAAAATTTTAAACATAAGGAAGAAATAAGTTTTAAACAGGTGTAGAAACTCAGAGAAACCCTTATTTTAAAAAGTAAGCAAAACATTTAAGGCTGATGGATCTTAAAGATTCAGTGGAGAATAAAGTAAGACATAAAGAAATAGGTAGAAATCGTCAAGAAAACTAGATATTTAGGAGGTTTAGGCAAAAAATTAGGGTTTCACAAGAAACCTAGAGAAGATAGGAGAACCTGCCGTGAAACTCAAAGGTCATGGTAGTTCTGGCATAGCCGTGTCAAGAACCCCACCGGAGAAGGCCGGAAACAACCCAAGCAGTAACCACAATAGCTATTTGGCATGGTCGAAGCATTGAAGGTTCAGAGATGAAGGGAACCGGAGAAAGGAGGCGTCGTGGAGGCTGGTGGTCGAAAGGATGGTGGTCAGAGGTGGCCGAAGAAGGGAGGGGGTCCATCGGAGAAGAGGAGCCACAGAGGCTTCTAGAGAAAGCTAGAGAGAGTAACAGAGAGATATATAGAGATGAAGAGTCTCGAAAATGAGACGGGAGAAGGGGGTAGGTGAGAGTTAATTATGGAAAGGAGGGATCTGGGCCGTTGATCTTATTTGATCAACGACTCAGATTTAATTAGGGGTTGGGCCGGGTATGGATTAGGATTGGGGTGGGTATTTGATTGGAGTTTGGGTTGGGATTAATTGGGTTTAAAATGTGGCTAAAGTTTAAATAAATGTGGCTAGGTGTTAAATACCCAATAAAAATAGATAATTAATTAATTAAAATATCTAATAATTATATACAAAATGAAATTAAGTTTAAATAAGTGAAATCATAGTAATTAACTAATATTAAGTGTAAAGTGCATGAATTTCAAATTAAAATAATACAAAATGTCCAATTGGGCTATAATTATAAAATTGTTGTAATTGAAATTAAATGAGACCCAATTGATTAATTTGTGAAATGATTTAGTCCTAATGGATAGGAAAATGATTAAAAGTAGCATACCGAGCTGGGAAACATTTTGAAATTATTTATAACATAATTTATGAATAATTATTTAAAAATATAAAATATTAAATAAACCGGAAAATAATTTAGTAAAAATGTGGAAAAATAGGAAAAATACTAATTATTACAAAGAACAATTTTGAAAGCTCATGTGCAAGTTTGAAAATAATTTGAGGAAAAATTGGGTATCAACAATCCTCCACATTGAAAAATGAATCTGGCCGAGGCAAACCTTGTACCTCTTGCAGAAATCTATGATGATCGGGTCCATCGTTCACAATGTGAAGGGATAAGTGTAAACACTCAGGTATCCCTCGACATGAGTGGTTATGGACTCCTCGGGGTCATAGACCACTACAATTTTGTTGGCCCAATTGCAGTCTATCCGAACTGTAGGGAGGATCGCCTCAGTAAACGAACAAATGTATCTCGAGAAGTCTTCGCACTGACCCGGTATGGATGAAGTTTTCTCAACTTTGAAATCGTTATTTACGTGCAACCCCCGAGGATGAATATTTTCAATGGAGGTTCAGCCAGCGGTTCATTAGTTGTTACGTTCGGAGTGGTCGCCTCGGCCCCAGTGGCCGATCGCGAAGTAGAAGGGTTCTCTTTCTAGGGGACAATTTTGGAAGTCTTTGCCATTTTCTTCTAGAAAGAAAAAATGGAGGGAAATTTGGAAAAGATAAAGAAAGAAAGGAAGATTGAAGAAATAGGCTTGTTAGCTTGAGAAGAATATGGGTGAAAAAGTTTACAAAAGACCCCGAGTGACGTAGGAAAAAAACACTAAAGGATTGTAGAAAGCTTGAAAGCTCGGGAGCAGAAGGTTTGACGTAAAATAAAAATGAACAAAGGAGATGGTATTTATAGGAACTCAGCGATGGTTCGCATCCAGGAGTGGCATACCAATAACTGACAAGCATTTAATGCCATTGAGACTTGACTGATGAGACGTTTCATTTGTTTTTTCGTTTCTGTCACGGGGTATCAAAGTAAGAATCAAAAGCTCATGTTGTTTCTCGTCATCTACTATCCGAAAAATGAAGGGACTGTCTGTATACATTCGAAATCAAGCTCGCCTACGACATGGTAGGCTAGGCTCGAAAAATGACAACCAGGGACTAAAGATCGACCCCAACTCCCACCGAGCTAGAACCCGGAGCCAGAACGCCTGCCTTCGAACATTGAGCCCGTGATCCTCGAGTCGACCCTAGCCTTGGACGAGCTAGAAGAAACATTGTTAGCATAGCCAACAGAAGAACGAAATATTTGTGACTGATCGAAAATTACAAGAGGGAATCTCGCATGTATCAGTAAGGAGCCGACAATCAGCAAATCAAGAGATTTTCACCTTTTATAGAATTGTACCTAAAGTAGGACTCATCTACTATATAAAGGGGGTCTGATAATTCGTTGAACACATAGTGTGATGACCCAAAAGGTCATCTCTTATTTTAGAAGTCAAAACTGTGTTTTGAGGCCTTAAAGACCTCCTCTAGTCTCACCTCGTTTTGCGTGTGCAGTTCGGGCGTATATCCGGAAATATTTTATATGAAAAATTGAGGAAAATGCTAATTTTGCCTTTAAATTAAATTTAAGTTGACTTCGGTCAATATTTTGGGTAAACGAACCCGGACATTGATTTGACAGCCTCGGAGGGTCATTAGGAAAATATGGGACTTGTGCGTATGCCGAAATTGAATTCCGAGGTCCCCAGCCCGAGAAATGAATTTTTGAAAGAAATTATTTAACTGGAACTATAAGAGTTTTTGAAAATTTGACTGTGTTTGAATTTGATAGTATCGGGTCCGTATTTTGGTTTCGAAGTCCGTAATAGGTTTAGTATGGTATTTGAGTGGTGCCTGTAAAATTTGGTAAGAAACGGAGGTCATATAACGTGATTCGGACCCGTAGTTGTAAATTTGAAACTTTGAAAGTTCTTGAGATTTTTCTTTGATTTTGATTTGTTGATTAAGATGTTATTTTGGCGATTTGATCGCACGAGTAAGTCTGTAGGATGTTTTTAGGGTTGTGTGCATGTTTGGTTTGGAGCCCCGAGGGCTCGAGTGAGTTTCAGATAGGCATCGGGGTATTTTGGACTTTGAAAAATCTGGTGTAATTGTTGTATCTGGTGTTTTGTGCTATGCGAACGCGTGGTCACCCATGTGAATGCGAAGAGTAAACGGGGCTGGGGATGGTTTGTTTATTGCGAACGCGTAGACCTGGACGCGAACGCAGAGCACTGGGGGCTGTTCTACGCGAACGCGGCCAGCTATACGCGAACGCGTAGCTTTTAGGATGGGAACTGGGGAAGGGGGATCAATACTCTATGTGAACGCGGCCAGCAACTCGCGAACGCGATGGTCAGGGGGGTATACCTTTGACCCATTAGATTTTCCATCAACACCCATTAGATTTCTAGGCCTAAATATTGTTCTTTAAGGATATAAATTAGGGATTTTAGGAGAATTGGGGAGTTTACAAATTTAGGAATTTAGACCTCGATTTGGAGTCGAATTCCGAAACTAATTACATATTCAGGCTCGTGGGTGATGGGTGATCAATTTTTGGTCCGAACCTCGTGTTTTGACCAAGCAGGTCTGGGGTCGATTATTGACCTTTTTGGGAAAATTATAGAAGAACTATAATTAAGCATTGGGGTTGAATTATTCAGTATTTATTAATGTTGTTAAGTTAATTATGTCTTGATACAAGTTAATTGGAGGCGAATTCTAAAGAGAAAGCGGTGTTTGAGGCGTGAATTTGGCCGTGGAATCCGAGGTAAGTGTTTTGTCTAACCTTAGCTTGAGGGAATAGGTGTTGTGTCCTATTTGCTACGTGTTAGTGTTATGTTCAACGTTTAGGTGTGGTGATGAGTATTTATACGTTGGTGTCAAGCATGCCCGTGAGTCGTATATTGTGATTTATGTGAGTTTTGATTAAGCACTACTTGGGTTTAACTTGATAATTATTCATGTTGATGGTATTTCCTTTGTATTGCCTATTGTTGAGTATTGGTTCAAGTTGAGAATTATTACGTGAAGTTAAGTAATTGAGCGAGATTGGTTATAGATGTTTCCCTTGTCGGGATGATATCGATTCTATTGTTGGCTCCCTTGCCGGGACGTTATGGTTTCTATTATTGTTTATACTGTTGATTTGCTTGTCGGATTGCTATCATTTCATTTGTTTGGGTGAGAAAGAGTGTAAAGCACGAAGGGTGATGTCATGCGTGATATTGTGAGTGAGTGTTAATGCACAAAGGGTGATGTCGTGCTGAAATTGTGAGTGTTAATGCACGAAGGGTGATGCCGTGCCATATTAATGAAATTAAAAGCACGAAGGGTGATGTCATGCGTGATATTGTGAGTGAGTGTTAATGCACAAAGGGTGATGTCGTGCTGAAATTGTGAGTGTTAATGCACGAAGGGTGATGCCGTGCCATATTAATGAAATTAAAAGCACGAAGGGTGATATCGTGCCATGATTATGAGAGAGTAAAAGCATGAAGGGTGATGTCGTGTTGTTTCTGTTGATTCTATGGTGAGGATGAGATTAAAAGCATGAAGGGTGATGTCGTGCACTTGTCTTTGTGTTATTATTTCCGTTGTTTTACATTTGATATTTATTTTGTCGCTTTACTTCGTTATTTTCATCACTTGATATTTTCTCCCCTCAGCATGTTTCCCCCTTCTTTTTGTATTAAGTTGCTTAATTCTTGTTACTATTATTGTTTTTCGTATATGATTAAACTGCACAGGTTTATATAGTTGTTGTGTCCTAGCCTCGTCACTACTTCCCCGAGGTTAGGCTCGACACTTACTAGTACATGGGGTCGAGTGTACTGATGCTACACTCTGCACTTTGTTTGCAGATCCCAGTACTGGACCCTTCGGACCCTAGATCGAGGTTGTTGCCTTCAGTCCAGTGGAGACCCCGAGGTAGTCCTTCAGGCGTCTGCAAGCCTTGGCGTCCCATTCTATCCTGTTTCTTCTCTGGTCTTATTTAATTCTGAGACAGATGTATATTTATTTTGTTTAGACCACTATTTGTAGTATTCGTAGATAGTCTGTGGGATTGTGACACCAGTTCTGGGCGAAGTTTTATTTTGGACATCGCATTAGAATTAAATTAAATTGTTAAATTCTGTTATTCCGCATTCATTTTATTTATTTCCGTTGATTTTTCTTATATCGTCTGGTAAACTGTTAAATACAAAGGAATAAGATAAAATTATCAGTAACTTTGGCTTGCCTAACGGGTTAAATGTTAGGCGCCATCACGATTCCGACGGTGGGAAATTCGGGTCGTCACAAGTTGGTATCAGAGCACTAGGTTGCTTAGGTCTCACAATTCACGGACATGCTTAGTAGAGTCTGAGGGAACGGTACGGAGACGTCTGTGCTTATCCTCCAGAGGCTACAGAGTTTAGGAATGCCTTCACATCTATTCTTCTCTGTCGTGCGATTTGATTTCTCAATGCTAATTGAATTTCTACTCTGTTCTCTCGCAGATGGCGAGAACACAAGCTTCTTCATCCACTTATCAGCAACCCGAGTCCCAAGTGGCAGCTCCTACGAGGAGCAGAGGACGAGGACGAGGACGAGGCCGTGCTAGAGGCCGAGGCAGGTTCAGAGCTCATCCCTGAGCAGCAGCACCAGCGGCGGAGCCTCAGGTAGAGTTTGCTGATGAGGTTCCGACCCAGACAGCTCTGACAGGGCCAACTCAGGTTCCCGAGGGGTTCATTGCTACCCCGGTACTCCAGGATGCTCCGGTCCGTCTAGTGGGCCTCAGGGAGAGTGTCACTCGGGCAGGTTTACTTCCTGCAACACCAGCCGTCTCTCATGATGGGGGAGGAGCACAGACTCTCGCTACTCGCACTCCGGAGCAGATGGCTTCTCAGTTTCAGACTCTATCAGCTCAGCCAGCTGGGGTAGTTCAGCCGGGTGTTGTGGCTCAGTCTGGTAATGGAGAAACTATGTATGTTGATGCTTTGTGGAGGTTGGACAGGTTCACCAAGCTTTTCACTACTACTTATAGCGGTACATCTTCAGAGGATCCCCAGGACTATTTGGATAGCTGTCACAAGGTTCTAATGAACATGGGGATAGTGGAGACCAATGGGGTTGACTTTGCTACTTTTCGTCTGTCAGGTTCCGCCAAGACTTGGTGGAGAGATTATTGTTGGCTAGACCAGTTGGATCACCGCCTTTGACTTGGGCCTATTTCTCTCAGTTATTTCTGGAGAAGTTCCTTTCTATCACTCAGAGAGAGGATTATCGGAGGCGGTTTGAGCATCTCTAGCAGGGTTCTATGACCGTCACTCAGTATGAGACCAGATTTATTACCTTGGTCTGTCATGCTCTTATGATACTTCCTACCGAGCGAGAGAGGGCGGGGAGATTTATTGAGGGACTAGCTCAGCCGATCAGATTGTAGATGGCTAAGGAGACAGGGAGTGAAATTTCTTTCTAGGATGCAGCCAATGTGTCCAGACGAGTTGAGATGGTCCTATTGCAGGGTGGTGGTTAGGGGCCTGAAAGGAGGCCCCGTCATTTTGGCAGGTTCAGTGGTGCCTTATCTGGAGGCAGGGACTCTTTTGGTAGGGTCCATCCTCCCAGGCCATATCATTCATCACTTCAGGCTTCTCATGGTGCTCCAGGTGGTCGTGGTTCTCATATGTCGCATTCTGATGTGTTGTCCTACAGTACACCACTAGCTCTTATCAATGCACCGTCGCTCCAGAGTATTCAGGGTGGTTACTCAGGTCGTCAGGGTCAGTTCCAGGGTCAGATGTCCCAGCAGCCGAGGGCTTGTTATACTTGTGGTGATTCGAGGCACATTGCTAGATTTTTCCCTCGAGCCTCTAGTTCTCATTCAACTAGAGGTGGGGGTCGAGGTGTTAGAGGTGGAGGTCAGGTCGTTAGAGGTGGAGGCCAGGTTGCTAGAGGTAGAGGTCAGCTAGCAGGAGGCCGTCCTAAGGATGTGGTTCAGATTGGTGGTGCCCAGACCCGATGTTATGTTATTCCAACCAGACCTGAGGCTGAGGCCTCCGATGCAGTTATCACAGGTACGGCTTCAGTTTGCAGCAGGGATGCTTCGGTTCTATTTGATCCAGGTTCCACATATTCCTATGTATCGTATTATTTTGCCCCTTATTTGATTGTGCTTCATGATTCTCTGAGTGCTCTTGTATATGTGTCTACAACGGTGGCTGACTCTATTATGGTAGATCGTGTCTGTCGTTCGTCTGTAGTGGTTACTGGGGGTCTTGAGACTAGTGTAGATCTCTTACTCCTCGATATGGTAGATTTTGATGTCATTTTAGGGATGGATTGGTTGTCGCCTTATCATGCTATATTGGACTGTCATTCCAAGACCGTGACATTAGCATTGATAGGGTTGCCTCGATTGGAGTGAAGAGGGACTCCTAGTCATTCTTCCAGCAGGGTTATCTCCTATATGAAGGCTCGGCGTATGGTCAAAAAGGGGTGTTTGGCCTATTTAGCTTATGTTCGTAATTCTAGTGCTGAGGTTCCTTCTATGGATTATGTTCCCGTTGTCCGTGAGTTTCCAGAGGTGTTTCCTATTGACCTGCTAGGTATGCCACCCGATAGGGATATTGACTTTTGTATTGATTTGGCTCCGAGCACGCAACCCATTTCTATCCCGCCATATTGTATGGCACCACCAGAGTTGAAGGAATTGAAAGAACAGTTGCAGGATTTGCTTGATAAAGGCTTTATTAGGCCTAGTGTCTCTTCCTGGGGTGCGTCGGTGTTGTTTGTTAAAAAGAAGGATGGATCGATGAGGATGTGCATAGATTATCGGCAGTAAAACAAGGTTACCATAAAAAACAAGTATCCATTGCCGAGGATTGATGATTTGTTTGATCAGCTTCAGGGTGCCAAGGTATTTTCGAAGATTGATTTGAGGTATGGCTACCATCAGTTGAGGATTAGGGAATCCAATGTCCCTAAGATAACTTTTCGCACTCGGTATGGGCATTATGAGTTCTTAGTGATGTCATTCGGGTTGACGAATTCCCCAACAGCTTTCATGGACTTGATGAACCGAGTGTTCTGGCCTTACTTGGATTCCTTCAGGATTGTCTTTATTGATGATATTCTGGTTTATTCCCGTAGCCGGGAGGATCATGAGCAGCACCTTCGAGTCGTTCTCCAGACTCTGAAGGGACATTCAGTTATATGCTAAGTTTTCAAAATGTGAGTTTTGGTTGAGTTCAGCTGCGTTCTTGGGTCATGTTGTATCAGTAGAGGGTATTCAGGTAGATCCTAAGAAGATTTCAGCAGTCAAGGATTGTCCTAGACCCACATCATCCATAGAGATCCGGAGTTTCTTGGGTTTGGCAGGCTACTACCGTCGGTTTATCGAGGGGTTTTCGTCTATTGCAGCCCTGATGACTGTCGCGCTCCCTTTTCTCTATCGCACGGGTTAGGTACTGAGAGATCGGGTTTATGACATTCTAGACAACTCCTTAAAGGAAGAGGTTTAAGGAAGAGTCGCCACCTAATGATTTTTATGGTGCGTTAGTGCACCTAGAGTTGATAACTCATGAACTAGTTTGCGTTACCAGAGATTGGGTAAGGGCTTGAAATTATCCCAAGGGGAAGGTATTAGGCACCCCTCGAGATACACAATTGTGGGTCCCAGCCAATAAGTTTTGTGAATTTGGTCAGTGAGCAAGTAACAAATAAGGTTCACATAAGAGGGGATTTTAAACAAATATGAAAATCTTCTAAGGTTTTGGAATATCATAAACATTCAAAAAGAATTGTCCTAGGTTTAAAGTAATAGGATCACTTCAATGCAATACCAGGTATGTCACACCTCGAGGAGGCGGCTACACGTGATATTAGCGCACCGGTCATCATATCTGTATTCTACCCTTCCCACCCCGTAAGGTCATTTAAAGCGCATGTGTTGGTCACGAAATCTTATTGCGTGCCACTACCCGTCCCATCCTATGAGTCCTGGAGGGTGTTTAGGACTACTAATCCTACAAGGTGAGTGCTAGGTTGGACCCCTAGGCTTAAAGGGTAAAATACTAGGCGACATGCATAACAAGTAGGACTTCACATATGAAGGAACACATAGGGACAAATAAAGGCTCATAGATACCCCCACAGGTAGATATATAATCGGCACGTCTCAGACACACTTAAAGTCTCAATGATAGGAGTTTAAAACAGGAGTTTTTTTAGTAAAAATAGTAAATCAAGAGAATCTAATTTGAAAAAGAAAACTTAATGAGGGCAGAGGTTTTGATTGAGATTGATAGATTCAAAAATAACTGATTTGTAGAAATATCGTAGTAAGAGATAATGGTAAGAACTTAAACATGCAGTGTTTTAAAGCTTTCAAGAAAACATAGCAGAAAATCATTTGAGTCCATTTTGGGAGTAAAGTAGTGATAAGTGACTGGAATACAGTTGCTAAAGGCAGCAGCAAACTTAGAAGTAGGCAGTGATTAAAGCTTTAGTAAACATAGATGAAGGTTATTAAAGCATGGATTTGAAATGATTTCTTAAAGATAAGTAAATAAATACAGTGGCTCAACAAAAAGTAACAGCTATTAGTTTTCAAAGAAATGTAGTAAAATAGTAGTAAAATGGTATCAAAATGTAGTGACTTGCAAGACATACAAATAAGGAGTCGAAATGGCACGAAAATGAGGCATTTTGAAAACCCGGTAGTTTAGACATAATAGTACAAAATCAGTGAGCCCTAGAGGAGGCAAATATATAATTTCAAGACTGTTTTTTAAAAATAGAGTAAGAGCAAAATGACTTCAATGAGGTAAAATACGAAGGCAAGCATCAGGAAACAAAAGGGTTTAAAGGGACTGATCTATTCTAAACCCAGTTAATTTGATCTCAATACGTATTAGGCCTAAAGTTTGCCTAGGCGTCGCCTATATTGCCTAATTATGTCAAAAGGTGAACATGCATATTTAGGTCTGTTTTTAAGGGATATATACTTGCAGAAAACGTTTCAAACAAATTAACCATATTTTACGGGATTATTAGATTAAGCAGGCTAGTTAGACATTTTAACAATTGCAACTCAAACGAGTGAAAGATCTTAAGCAGCAGGATATCTAATGCACGTAGGAATTCTTAAGAACATGGTTTCTAAGATGAAAGTGCAGCAATGACTTCATGACAGTTGATGTTGTTTGTTTCTTAACTTATCAGAATCATGAAATGAGTATAGTAACATGCTGAAGGTGAAAGTCCTAAAACAGGATTTCTAATATGTGAAATGCATGTCCTACGCATGTTATCTAATGCACAAATAAGTAAGTAAGGTCCTATAAGCATGTTTTCTACCCATTACTAAAGCTAGGCATGCATAACCCCCATATTCACTATCCAGCCCCAATCATTCGTTTACAAATTATTACAGACCATAATGAACGAATTACAATAATGAAAGAAAAGGAAAATAAGAGGTTATTCTATAGGGAGCCTTCAATCAGGCCCAATCTTCCCGACTCACCCTTCTCAATTTCACAGCCTTACATCAACCTGGGTGCGGCAAAGCTCCCAAAGGCCTTAGTGAGGGCCCTGGCCAATACCAGCACCCAGCAAATGCCCATGGTTAAACCAGTGCAGTGTAGAGTACCCTTACCTCAGTGTCTCAAGGTTCAGAGGGAACTCATGGTCCCTAAGCGATGCACACACTGAGGGGGGTGGAACCTAAAGGTCTAGGAATCGTGTGAAGTGCTAAAAGAGGTTAAGAAAGGGAATTTTGAAATCACTTATAGGCTAATAGAAGAAATAAGTTTGAAATATGGAGTAATAGCACTAATCACAACTCATTGGAGTTCCACGCAAACAAACACAAACAAAAAAGGGATTCAGGGGATAAGCAATAGGGCAGTGTATAATCAGTTTAAAAAAATTACAGGTTCACCACATGGATTAAGGGATAACATGAGATTGGTTTGGAATAAAGGAAGCAACAACAACTAGTCATAAAACAATCACAAGTAAGGACAGGGGTGGGGACAAGTGAAGGTGGCAGTAGATAATCAATTTTAGTTACAAGTTCATCACATATTAGGGATACCCTCAGTGGAAATAACAAACATTATACAACTACTAAAGGAATCACAGAAGAGAGGCTAGACAATGAAAAGAAGACACACAAATATGCTAGACATGTAAAGAGAAAAGAGACAGTAACCATATAGTCAAATGATCCCATAGGCCCTAATGAACCACAGAGAATAGAGCAGTAGTTTGTGTTAAGCTAGAAAAAGAAGAAGAGAGATCATAAAAGGATTTAGGCATGCTAGTTACAGGGTAAGCAATAAAACCACAAATAGAGCACAAAAGAAACAGTAAGAACCTTAAACAAAATTAAAGCATATTGTTTAGAGTACAGTAATATTAATTAGGACATACCAGTGATGCAAGTAAAGAGCAGCAGAAGAGAATAGCCAATTGCACAGTATTAGCCTTGATCTTGTTTAATGCAAGAGTGAGAGTATATATAGTTGAAAACAGATGATCACATAAGGTAAGAACCATAAAATATGGTTAAAATAGCAGACAGAATCAAATCAGTTGTGAGAAGGTACTTGGTTCCCTTGAATTATGGGATTCAAACTCCAAAATGGTAAAGAACCCAGAGCATATAAGGTAAATAGAAGACTGTACAGAATTAAATAAAGAAAGGATCAAAGTATCATGATAATTAAGGAACTCGTATCAATCAGTAGGCCCTTAAGTTAAGAGATTCAAATTCAAACGGTAATATATATGACACATAAGGCAATAAAATCAGTACCAGACTATTAAGGAAAAAGTCAAGCTTAGTATGCATAGAATAGACAATTAAGGCTAGGTTCAACCAATTCCAATAAGGAAAGCGATTAGGAGTCAGCTGGTAACATAGTCGACCCCAATTAAGGAAAGAAAATATTTTGAGAGTTGAAATCAGTAAGGAAATCAACACACAAGATTGGTGACAGGTACAAATTACAGGAAATTAGGGATTCAAACAAGAAGAACGTTAATTAAAGGAAATTAAAAACAAATTGCACACCTATAATAGGCAAAAGGATCTACTCGGGAACCCTAACAGGTACAATAAGGCAAAGAGTCCTATAAAATCAAGGATTCAAACTAGAGCATGCTGAAAGATTAAAGAGATTTAACAGATCAAACATAATATGGCCAGGAGAAGCAAAGAACCAAAGCCCTAATGAACAGGATGGGGATAAAACCTCATGAACTCAGAGTATTCATAAGAAACAAGCACACAAACAAGTTAAGCGAACACATTATCACAAGATAGACTCAGACTCAACGATTAGAGCCGAAAAACTTAGGGGTTTCAACATGAAATAAAGAGAAACATTCAAATAAACGCTTAAACATGGAAAAATCATAGAATACTGCTAAAATCAGAAAAGGAGAAGCCGTTTTGAAAATAGGTCGAGAAACCATAATTTAAAAATGAAGAGTTGTTTAATAAAAGTCGAAAAATCTTTAAGGAAGATGACAAAGAAATCGGAATATACCCAGATTTGTTACAGATCTTAAAGGAAATCGAAGCGTCAGAGTTAGGGTTTTAGAGATACCGGAGAAGGTGATAAAACCTGCTGTGAAACTTGGGGACGGTGGTAGCCGGAGCATCCCAAGTTGAACCTTGCCGGAGAAGGCCGGAAAACACTCAGGTAGGAGCTTCCATGGCCGCTCTGGCATGGAGGAAGCTTCACAGGGCCTTATAGACGAAGTACCAGGAGAGACGACTTCATGGTGGACAGTGGTTGAGGGGATGAACGTGGGAGTGGCCGGAGATGAGGGCCATCGTACGAGATGAAGAACCATAAGGCTCTAGAGAGAACTGGGAGCGGAGGGGTCCAGAAGAGAGAGAGAATGAGATGGGAAATGAGAGACGGGGAGGGGTTTTGGGTAGATTAATTATGGTAATCAATAATCTGGGTCGTTGATCTCGTTTGATCAACGACTCAGATTGAATGGGGACTGGTCCGGGTATAATGGGGTTTGGGTTTGGGTTGGGTATTTAATAGGGTTTTGGGTTTTTTTAATTGGGTTAGTGGGTTGGGTAATTGGGCTAGCCAAATGTGGCTAAATGTTAAATAGGAAGAGGCTAGTTGTGAAATACCCAATTTAATATGATACTTAATTAATTAAAATAGCTAATGATTGTATAAAAAGAAATTAAGTAATATAATTACAGTAATTAGACAATATTAAAATATAAAAGACCTGAGTTCGGATTTTTAAAGGTATAAAATGATTAATCAGGCCATAATTGCAAAATGATTGTAATTAAAACTAAATAGGACACAATTGGCCAATTTATGCAATAATCGGATTTTAATAAATAACAAGTGATTATAAATGACATACAAAACTGGAAAGTATTTTGAAATTAATTTTAGAGCACAATTTATAAATTATAAAAATATACAATATTGAATGAATAGGGAAACAATTTAGATAAAATATGGAAAAATTAGGAAAAATACTCAATATTGCGAAGAGTGATTTTGAAATCTTATATCCAAATTTGAAAATAATTTGAGGAAAAAATTGGGTATCAACAATGACCAAGTTGACCCAGAAGGGTGCCCAGTTCAGGTGGTCAGATGAATGTGAGGCAAGCTTGCAGAAGCTCAAGACAACTTTGACTACGGCGCCGGTGTTGGTTTTCCCACAGGTTCAGGGCCTTACACTGTGTATTGTGATGCATCTTGTATTGGACTTGGTGCGGTGTTCATGCAGCATGGCAATGTTATTACATATGTTTCGCGACAGTTAAAGATATACGAGAAGAATTATCTAGTTCATAATTTGGAGCTAGCAACCATTGTTCACACGCTGAATATTTGGAGGAATTATCTATATGGCGTGTCATGTGAGGTGTTCACGGATCACAAGAGTTTGCAATACTTGTTCAAGCAAAAAGAGTTGAATTTGAGGTAGAGGAGATAGTTGGAGTTGTTGAAAGACTATGATATCACCATCTTGTATCAGCCGGGGAAGGCCAATGTGGTAGCCGATTCTTTGAGTAGGAAGTCAGCCAGTATGGGTAGCCTTGTGTATATTTCGGTTGGGGAGAGACCGTTTGCTTTGGATGTTCAGGCGTTAGCCAATCAGTTCATGAGGTTGGATGTTTCTGAGTCCGGTCGTGTTCTAACTTATACAGTCGCTCGTTCTTCATTATTTGATCATATTCGGGATCGGTAGTATGATGATCCTCATCTGCTTGTCCTTAGGGACACGGTGCGGCACGATGGTGCCAAGCAAGTCACAGTTGGGGATGATGGATTTTCGCAGATGCGGGGTCGTATTTGTGTGCCCAATGTGGATGGAATTCGTGAGTTGATTTTAGAGGAGGCCCATAGTTCCCGGTACTCCATTCATCCAGGCGCCGCTAAGATGTATCAGGATTTGTGCCAGCATTATTGGTGGAGGAGGATGAAGAAGGATATTGTAGCGTATATAGCTTGGTGTTTGAATTGTCAGCAGGTAAAATACGAGTATCAGAGACCTGGTGGATTGTTTCAGAAGATTGAGATTCCTGAGTGGAAGTGGGAGAGAATCACCATGGATTTCGTTTTTGGACTCCCACGGACTCAGAGGAAGTTCGATGCATTATGGGTTATTGTGGATTGGCTGACCAAGTCAGCGCATTTCATTCCTGTGGCAGTTTCCTAGGAAAAATGAAAAAGACTAAGCTAAACCTACTAACTATGAGTTACAAGAGTCCTATTTATTAGTCTTCTGAAGCTTGATCTTGAGTCTTGGATGCTTTAATACACATTTGATCTGGACCTTGATGTTTGTTAGTTATAGGCACTGGTTCAATCTTTTTCAGCATTTTTGGGTCAAGAAGGTACATGCACCGCTTGTGACTTCAATCTTGTCTTGGGCGGTCCACATCTTTTCCGCTTCTGTATTTTGGGGTCCAACTCTTTTTCTTTCGTTTCTTCTTTACTTTTTTTCTGAATCGAGACATCTTCTTTCGGTCGTCTCGAATCCACTGTAATCTGCACAAAATCAAAAATAAACTAACGAAATTTTCTGCCCAGTTTTCACTAGGAAAATTTCGTGGGTTATTGTAACGAAATCTATGCTACTTCATTATTGAAAGCGATGAAAAACTGGGAACAATGCACCCGGAGTTATTGTAGACTAGGGAGTTGATACCTTATGCCGAAAAGTAAAATCAACTAGGGGTTGGAGACCCTATGTTGGAAAATAAAACCAACTAGGGATTGGAGACCCTATGATGGAAAGAAGACTAGGGGGTGGAGATCATATTTCTAAAAATAAAATCAACTAGGGAATGGAGACCCTATGTTGGAAAATAAAACCAACTAGGGATTGGAGACCCTATGATGGAAAGAAGACTAGGGGGTGGAGATCATATTTCTAAAAATAAAATCAACTAGGGAATGGAGACCCTATGTTGGAAAGGAGACTAGGGAGTGGAGACCCTATGTCTAAAATAAAATCAACTAGGGAGTGGAGACCCTATGTTGGAAAAGTCATCAACTAGGGAGTGGAGACCCTATGTTGGAAAAGTCATCAACTAGGGAGTGGAGACCCTATGTTGGAAAATAAAATCAACAAGGGATTGGAGACCCTATGTTGGGAAGGATACTAGGGAGTGTAGACCCTATGTCTAAAATAAAATCAACTAGGGATTTGAGACCCTATGTTGGAAAAATCATCAACTACGGAGGGGAGACCCTATGTTGGAAAATCATCAACTAGGGAGTGGAGACCCTATGTTGGAAAATCATCAACTAGGGAGTGGAGACCCTATACTGGCATCAACTAGGGAGTGGAGACCCTATGTTGGAAAATAAAATCAACTAGGGATTTGAGACCATATGTTGGAAAAATCATCAACTACGGAGGGGAGACCCTATGTTGGAAAATAAAATCAACTAGGGATTGGAGACCCTATGTTGGGAAGGAGACTAGGGAGTTGAGACCCTATGTCTAAAATAAAACCAACTAGGGATTGGAGACCCTATGTTGGAAAAATCATCAACTAGGGATTGGAGACCTTATGTTGGAAAAGCATCAACTATGGAGTGGAGACCCTACGCTGGCATCAACTAGGGAGTGGAGAACCTATGTTGGAAAATAAAATCAACTAGGGATTGGAGACCCTATGTTGGAAAGAAGACTAGGGAGTGGAGACCCTACGTTGGAAGGGAGACTAGGGAGTGGAGACCCTATGTCTAAAAATAAAATCAACTAGGGAGTGGAGACCCTATGTTGGAAAGAAGACTAGGGAGTGGAGACCCTATGTCTAAAAATAAAATCAACTAGGGAGTGGAGACCCTATGTTGGAAAGGAGACTAGGGAGTGGAGACCCTATGTCTAAAAATAAAATCAACTAAGGAGTGGAGACCCTATGTTGGAAAGGAGACTAGGGAGTGGAGACCCTATGTTGGAACAATTATCAACTAGGGAGTGGAGACCCTATGCTGGCATCAACTAGGGAGTGGAGACCCTATGCTGGCATCAACTAGGGAGTGGTGACCCTATGCTGGCATCAACTAGGGAGTGGAGACCCTATGCTGGCATCAACTAGGGAGTGGAGACCTTATGTTGGAAAAGAGACTAGGGAGTGGAGACCCTATGTCTAAATATAAAATCAAATAGGGAGTGGTGACCCTATGTTGGAAAGGAGACTAGGGAGTGGAGACCATATGTCTAAAATAAAATCAACTAGGGATTGGAGACCCTATGTTGGAAAGAAGACTAGGGACTGGAGACCCTATGTCAAAAAAAATCAACTAGGGATTGGAGACCCTATGTTTGAAACAAGACTAGGGAGTGGAGACCCTATGTTTAAAAAATAAAATCAACTAGGGATTGGAGACTCTATATTGGAAAGAAGACTAGGGAGTGGAGACCCTATGTCTAAATATAAAATCAACTAGGGATTGGAGACCCTATGTTGGAAAGAAGACTAAGGAGTAGAGACCATATGTCTAAAAATAAAATCAACTAGGGATTGGAGAATCTATGTCTAGAAATAAAATCAACTAGGGATTGGAGACCCTATGTTAGAAAAGGTGTAGCTAAGGATTGGAGGCCTTATACTACTTTAGGTTTGAATCGCTTTCAACTTCGGTTCTTCTTTTCTTTTCTTTTTCTCTTTTTTTTTCTATTATTATTATTTTTTTATTTTCATGCATGCGAGAAAAGATTTTTGGAGGAAACTTCCCTTTCTTTGGAGTCAATGCTATAGAGCTCCTTTTAGCCCTTGCGCAATTTCTTTTTGGTTGCACCTACTTTTTGCACGGTTGCTTTTGAATTGCACCTGTTTCTTATTTCAACAAAGAACAATTTGTTAGTTTGAAACGGTGATTGATTTTGCGGCCTTGATTATTTCAACTGCTTGATCTCGGCTCTTTTGATGAAGATCTAGACCGCTTGCTTTCTTTCTGGGGATTGGATTTCATTTCTAAACCCGGGGACCCTGGTTTTCCAGGTTTTATCATGGAGATCTGTCATGCGGGACCCAACATTTCAACTTTATTCTGCCTTTGTAGGCCTTTCGCTTGTTTTTTGGTTTCCGGAGCGTCGGTAAAACTCAGGCTCCTTAGATTTGTTGCAACGGCTAGTCGCGAGGCATTTAGCCTTTCTGATTTTACTTTGTCTTCATTGGCCTTTCATTTCTACTTCGAAGCATTTAGAGTACTTCGGCTTTTCAAACTTTTGCCGAGATGGTTAGCCATATGGGACTCAACCTTTCAACTTCACTTGCCCTTATAGGCGCTTCAATTTGATTCTCTCCTTTCAAGGGTTTTGAGTTTGAAGCATTGGCCGCTAAGGCCAGTCGGGATCGACTTGATGCCCCTGACGAGGCTAGGTGCCTTTTGCACATTAGCCCGTGTCAAATGAGAACCCTGTAAATTAGTTTTTCCATCCTTTCTTTGCGTTAGTTTCGGAACAGAGTTAGGCCGAAAGAGATTTAAAAGAAAAATAAATGACAGAACGGACAATGAATTTAAACGAGAGGTATCCCTTTAGGGGAAAATAAAGAAGGACTTATCTGGAGTGCATGCGGACTTCAATGAACATGACATGCCTTTTGGACTGGATGCCTTATCCATGTAAACCGTCCGACTCTCAGACATTCATCACAACTATTACCTCGAGACGGAGAAACCTTGCCCCGGACGGTGTCCATGTCCGTGATACATTATACTTTTCGATTAGTGGCGACCTTTGCCGGTTTTCACCGACTAACCTCTCTCATTTCTCTTCTTACCATCGCCTTGTAGTTCTCTTTGCGAGTTTTCACTAACAAGACTCTCTGATTTTCAATTTCTCTGCTCACTATCGCCTCACGGTGCCCGTGTGGGTTTTCACCAATAAGACTCTCTCCTTTTTATTTCTCTCATTGCGTGTATCAGCTTCAAACATCTGCATCCTCCAACTTTAGACATCTTTGTCGATCGATCGGAAGGACTTGAACAGGGTTTTGGGTAGAAAGAATTTGGATCGAGTTAAAACTTTGGAACTTTTTAGGTGAAGACATAACATTTTCCCCAGCTTAAAATCTTGGGGAAATGTGGAATTTTATTTTGGTGTGACTGAACCCCAGGGAGAGGCTGCCTACGTATCCTTTCAAAATCAAGTCGAACGTAGTTCAGGGAAACTTTTGTTTTGGTTTTTGTTTTGTTGTTTTTCTTTTAATTTTGTATTTTTTCATTTTTTATTTTACAATACTTTCAAGTTCCAAAGAGGGTAATGAAAGAAAAATAACCGACTCAAAGGGTTTACAAAGTTGGGTAGTGTGAATGGAAGCCTTCGTCCTTTCGGTCGGGAGCATCCACATTAGGAAAAGGTCAAACATAGTACCTTTTGATTGCATTTGCATTGACAGTCATTTCGGGATCATTTCCTTCGATGTCTGCCAAGTACATTGCTCTTTTTGGTAGCAGTTTCCTTATGATGTAGGGACCTTTCCAATTTGGGACGAATTTTCCTTTCGCCTCTTTATGGTGTGGGAGGATACGTCTTAGGACAAGTTGCCCCACTTCAAAGTTCCTTGGCCGCACTTTCTTGTTATAGGCGCGGGCCATTCTTTGTTGGTACAACTGCCCGTGGCAAACTGCGGCCATTGTTTTCTCATCAATCAGAGCTAATTGTTCCAATCGGGTTTTGACCCATTCATCATCCTCAATCTCTGATTCGACAATAATCCGAAGGGAGGGAATTTCAACTTTGCGGGTATTACGGCTTCAGTGCCATAGACCAGTAGATAAGGTGTAGCTCCAACCGATGTGCGCACGGTCGTGCAATATCCCAATAATGCGAAAGGCAATTTCTCGTGCCATTGCCTAGAAGTTTGAACCATTGTCCTGAGGATTTTCTTGATGTTTTTGTTTGTTGCTTCAACGACGCCATAGGCTTTGGGCCGGTAAGGGGTGGAATTGCAGTGTGTGATTTGAAACTGTTCATATACCTCCCTCATCAGGTTACTGTTCAGATTTACGGCATTGTCGGTAATGATAGTGTTTGGAATACCAAAACGACAGATGATATTGGAGTGCACAAAATCCACCACTGCTTTCTTAGTGACAACTTTGAATGTGACTGCCTCGACCCATTTTGTGAAATAGTTGATAGCAACCAGGATAAATTTGTGCCCATTTGAGGCTCTCGGCTCTATCGGCCCTATGACATCCATTTCCCAGGCAACAAACGGCCAGGTTGCTGACATGGGATGCAATTCTAAAGGTGGTGCATGGATCAAATCACCATGTATTTGGCATTTATGGCATTTCCGGACGAAGCTGAAGCAATCTTTTTCCATGGTCATCCAATAATATCTTGGCCGAAACATTTTCTTTGTGAGGACATAACCATTCATGTGGGGCAAGCATACTCCTGAATGCACCTCGTTCAAAATCTTCTCGGCTTCTTTAGCGTCTACACACCTTAATAGATTCAGATCGGGAGTCCTTTTACACAATACTTCCCCACTTAGGAAGAAACTACTAGCGAGCCTTCGTATGGTTCTCTTTTGGTCCCCGTTGGCTTGCTCCAGATATTCTTTTATTTTCAAGAACCTTTTGATATCATGGTACCACGGCTGAACATCGGGCTCTATTTCGACCGTGTTGCAATAACCATGTCTTTCCCGTATTTGAATCTCCAAGGGGTCAATGTGGGCATTACCCGGGTATGGCAGCATTGCAGCCAAGGTGGCTAGTGCATCAGCTAGCTCGTTGTGGCATCGAGGGATATGCCTAAACTCAACAGCTTTGAACCGCTTGGTAAGATTCTCCACATGCTGTCTATATGGAAGGAGTTTAACATCCCGAGTTTCCCATTCTTGCTGAGCTTGCTTGATGATCAAGTCAGACTCTCCCATGATCAATAATTCCTCTACATCCATGTCAATTGCCATATTCATGCCCATTATGCAGGCTTCATATTCGACAATATTATTTGCACAGAAGAAACGAAGACGGGCGGTGGCTGGATAGTGTTGCCATGTGGGCGAAATCAAGAATGCCCCGATCCCAACACCTTTTGCATTTACGGCTCCATCAAAGAACATTTTCCAAGTGTTGGCATTTTCGGGAATTACCTCGACAGAGTTTACCTCCTCGTCCGAGAAGTAAGTACTTAGAGGTTGATAGTCGTCATTGACGAGATTTTCAGCTAGGTGATCTACCAAGGCTTGAGCTTCCATTGTCGTGCGGGTGACATAGACTATGTCGAACTCAGTGAGAAAAATTTTCCACTTCGCTAATCTCCCGGTAGGCATTGGATTTTGGAATATATACTTCAAAGGATCCACCTTAGTGATGAGGTAGGTGGTATAAGCCAACAAGTAGTGCCGAAGCTTCTGAGCAACCCAAGTTAGAGCGCAGCAACTTCTTTCCAATAATGTATACTTGGCTTTATAGATTGCGAATTTCTTGCTCAAATAGTAAATGGCCTGTTCTTTCTTCCCGGTTGCATCATGCTGCCCGAGAACACACCCAAAGTAATTTTCCAACACCGTCAAGTATAAGAACAAAGGCCTGTTCTTTCTTCCCGGTTGCATCATGCTGCCCGAGAACACACCCAAAGTAATTTTCCAACACCGTCAAGTATAAGAACAAAGGCCTGTTCTTTCTTCCCGGTTGCATCATGCTGCCCGAGAACACACCCAAAGTAATTTTCCAACACCGTCAAGTATAAGAACAAAGGCCTGTTCTTTCTTCCCGGTTGCATCATGCTGCCCGAGAACACACCCAAAGTAATTTTCCAACACCGTCAAGCGCAGCAACTTCTTTCCAATAATGTATACTTGGGTTACTAGCACTGGCGGATTCGACAAATATTCTTTGATCTTGTCGAAAGCGTCTTGGCATTCGTCTGTCCATTTGATCGCTGCATCTTTCTTCAACAACTTGAATATAGGCTCACATGTATGCACGGAATAGTACAGGGTGTGGCCCCGTTTACTCCCATCATCAGAAGCATGTCCGCATATGGTACGGGCATGGTGTTGGTCTGCCTCAAGAATTCCAGTCCCACAATCAGCTCGAAGTCGTCTATGATTACCACTCGCAAGGTGAACTTTCCTTCATAAGGCCCCATCTTCACCGGTACTTCTTTGGCTATTTCACCCACTAGNGTAGTTGTGAGTAGCACCTGTATCTATCATCGCCCGAATGGGTTTGCCGTTTACCCTCAGTTCAACGAACATCAAGGTCCTCTCTTGGTTAGGAGGAGTCATTTTATTCGTCTTCTTGGCCCCTTTCTTGGCGACTGGTCGGGGATTCTTCTTCTTGCGGATACCAGCACTGGTTCTCGCGAATACCTAAGAAACGGAACCCACAATGGCGTTGAACGCACCGACTGCTTCGGTCTGTTCATCCTCATCTGTTTCATCA
>ML281138.1:0-11355 GCA_005239495.1 Nicotiana undulata | reverse complement strand
GACTTAAGAGGAAAAATCACTGGGCGAATCTCGCACCTGCGGATAAAAGATCGCACCTGCGATTCCGCAGGTGCGGAAAAATGCTCGCACTTGCGGCCTTGGGCCAGCCCAGCAGGGGCCGCTCGTGCGGAAAAGGATCCGCTCTTGCGGAGGCCGCTCCTGCGGGAATTTGGTCGCCCCTGCGGAAAATCACGCGCCTGCGAGGGCCTGGACCGCGCCTGCGGACTCTGGGCAAAAGGCTGGGGATCGCACCTGCGGCTGGGCAACCGCACCTACGGTCACACCAGCTGCTGTGCACCAGCAGAGGTTTTTGCTGGTTTTTGGCCTCGCGCGGGGTCCGGGAGGCACCTGGGCCCACCTGAGCCCCCGTCCAAATATAACAACAAGTCCTAAATCACTAAGCGGACTCGCTCGAACTTTCGGAACACGAAAAATAACAGCAGAACTCGAATCAAACCCCAAAACTTATTTAATCAAATCTTAAGAACTTAAAATCCTATAATTCATTTCCAATACGTCGAACCGGCCTAAACTGCTCGCAATGTCATCAAACTTTGCAGATAAGTTATACATGACATCACGGTACTATTACCGGTCTCGGAATCTCACTCGGGCCTCGTGAACATAACATCACTTTCCAAGCCACATTTCAAATTCTTTAAAACCTTAAAACCTCATTTTGATCCGAAACCACTCAATTCACGCCCGTTTTACACCAGATTTTACAAATAAGACAAATAATATACAATAAACCTGTTCCAGTCTCCGGAACCATAATACGGGCCCGGTAACATGGTTTTCACATAATTATTCACTTTCATATTCCTTTATTATTTTCAGAAAATAATTTCTTTTAAAAATTCATTTCTCGGGCTTGGGACCTCGGAATTCATTTCCGAGCATATGCCCAAGTCCCATATTTTCCTACGGACCCTCCGAGACCGTCGAATCACGTTTCCGGGTTCGTTTACCAGTAATGTTGACCAAAGTCAACTATATTCATTTATTAATTATCAAAAGTTATTTTTTAAATCAAATTTTCACATAATAGCTTCCCGGCTACATGCCCGGGCTGCGCACGCATATCGAGATGAGGCTAACGGAGGCTCTTGGAGCCTCGAAACACAGATACAACTTAAATTACGTAAGATGACCTTTTGGGTCATCACAAGGAAAAATTATAATTTTCAATAAAGTTAGTTCCTTTAGCATTAATTAATGATATGAAGTTAATTATGATTAGATTCGAGCAAGTTAGAGCAAGATTCTAAAGGAAAAACTGTAATTGAGCAGTGAGTGGCCTGCGAAGTTGAGGTAAGTGCTTGGGTTAACCTTAACTTGAGGGAATAGGAATCCCCAGCTTATTTGCTATGTGAATTTGCATGTGTGTGGAGTATAGGTGAGGTGACGAGTATCTATGCACCACAAAATTGTCTGTTAAACATGATCTCTTCCCCGTTTCCAATTTAATTGATTCATGTCTTAATTGTTTTATGCTCATTATTTGTTTCTATGATTACTGGGCTTTGTTACTTTGTTGTTAAGTCTTGTTGTAATTATTTTGGAAGAGTATTGGTTGTTTTCTTGGTTTCCTTGTGATACATAAAGGTTAAGTAGTTTGAAATTATTTTACGAGATACATATTTATGTTTCTGTTGGTTTCATAGTTGAGATGATATTGATGAAGTTTATGAGAAAATACAATTTCTAGTTTATAATAGTTGAGATAAAAGTATTGTGAAAGGCGTGGCCTGAATTGTTAAAATTTATAAATAAACTGATATGATATGTCTGGTGGGAGCGAGTTGCATGGCGCAACAAGGAATGATAAGGGTGGACAGGTGGGATCGGGTTGCACGCCGCAATAGGAGCAATAAGGGTGATAAATTTAGGGAGGAGCAAAAAGGGTGGACAGGTGGTAGAGGGTTGCACGCCGCAACAAGGATCAATAAGGGAGGACACTTATATTTTACTAATTTTCAAAGAAAACAAAGATTTGAAAACTTATTGCTTTACTTTATTATTTTTCATATTTTGCACTACTGTTATTTTAAAGTCAAAGTTTGGAAACTTACGTGAGAATTGGTTATAGTTGAGACCTGAAAAAGGTGACTGAGTTATTTTAATTGTTGTTACAGTTGTTATTTATTGTTTTAGATTTCCTTCTTGCCTCATTTATTATTGTTCACAAGTTATATTGTTAATTCCCCACTATAGCCTCGTCACTACTTCGTCGAGGTTAGGTTCGGCGCTTACTCACTACAAGGGGTCGGTTGTACTGATACTACACTCTGCACTCTTTTATGCAGATTCAGGCACCAGCCACCAGTAGAGATTTTTAGTAGCAGCTATCCATTTTTCGGAGACAAGAGGTATATCTGCCGGCGTTCGCAAATCCTGAGAGTCTTCTCCTAGTTCGTAGAGACTGTTTTATATTTTCTCAAAACGGTATACTATTTCTTTCATCTCATTATATGTAGTATTCTTTAGTGGTTCATGAATTGTGACACCAGACCCTGGGGTAGTTTTAGAGTTATTTATATAATTAGTTCGTGGCTCGGATTATTAAATTATTTATTATTTTATATATGGAATTATTCATCGAAATCTATTAGAGTAAGTTTATTTTGAAATTTGTTTTATCATGTTTAGCTGGTTATTTAAAATAAATAGTTAAGCGAACTTTAACATTGGCTTGCCTAGGAAGTGTGGTGTTAGACGCCATCACGATCCCTAAGGTTGGGAATTTGGGTCGTTAAAAGTTGGTATCAAAGCACTAGGTTGCTTAGGTCTCACAATTCACGAACAATCTTAGTAGAGTCTGAAGGATCGGTACGGAGACGTCTGTACTTATCTCTCGGAGGCTATTGAGTTAGGAAACAACTCCATTTTTTATTTCTATTCTATCATGCGATTCTTGTATCTCAAATACTGATTGGATTTTTCTATTATCTCGCAGATGGCGAGAACACGTGCTTCATTTCCCGCTGACCAACATTCCGGTCCTGCAGCAGCAATAGCAGCAGCTCCTACTAGGGATAGAGGCCGAGGCCGTGCCAGGGGCCGAGGCAGGGGTAGGACTTAGCCCATTGCTCAGGCAGCAGCCCCAGCTGTGGAACCTAAGATCGAGATTAATGAGGGGGTTCCAGCTGAGACCGTTCTAGCGGGACTAACTCAGGTCCCCGAGGGGTTTATTGCTACCCCAGTTCTTCAGGATGCTTTGGTCCGTTTAGTGGGCCTGATGGAAAGTGTGGCCCAGACTGGCACATTCCCTGTTGTAGCAACCGTATCTCAGGCTGGAGGAGGGGTCCAGACTTCTGCTACCCACACTCCAGTTCAGACTACTCCTCAGGTTCAGACCCCAACAGCCAATCCAGTTGGGGTAATTCACCCAGTTGCTCCAGTGCCGCTTGTTGATGGGGCAGCTATGTCTACCGATGCTTTATGGAGATTGGACAGGTTCATTAAGTTATTTCTTGTTCACTTCAGTGGTGCTACTTCAAAGGATCCTCAGGAATATCTGGATAGTTATGAGGTTCTGCGTAATATGGGTATTTTGGAGACCAATGGGGTCAATTTCGCGGCTTTTCAGATGACTGGTTCCGCCAAGAAATGGTGGAGGGACTATTTGTTGACTAGACCAATTGGATAACCTGATCTAACTTGGGATCAGTTCTCTCATCTCTTTATGGAGAAGTTTTTGCTTGTTACTACTCGAGAGGATAAGAGGCGTCAGTTTGAACGACTTCAGCATGGCAGCATGACTGTGACCCAGTATGAGACTCGTTTCGTGGATTTGAATAGACATGTTATTCTCTTGTTTCCCACAGAGAGAGAGGGGGTCAGACGGTTTATTGAGGGCTTTACTCAACCCATCAGGTTTTAGATGGCCAAGGAGACAGGGACCGAGATTCCTTTCTAGGATGTAGCTAATGTGGCTAGAAGGGTTGAGTCGGTTCTCGGGATGGCAGGTCAGGGGTCAGACAAGAGACCTCGCTATTCCGGTGGTTTTAGTGGTGCCTCATTTGGAGGCGGTACTTCATTTAGCAGAGGCCATCCTTCCAGGCCATTCCATTCAGCACTACAGGCTTCACATAGTACTTCCGGAGGTCGTGGTTCTTATATGCCTCCATCCGCTCAGCCAGTCCACAGTGCTCGTTCAGCCCCTATGAGAGCACCTCCTTTGCAGAGTTATTATCGTGGTCAGTCGGCTCGTCAGGGTCAGTCCTCATATCAGGAGGGGTGTTTTGAGTGTGGTGAATATGGGCATATTTAGAGAGCTTGTCCGATGTTTTTGGGTAATAAGCATCAGTACCAGGGTTCTCGTGCCGTAGTTCCAGTACCAGCTGCAACACAACCTGCTCAGCTGTCGCGCCCCCTTTTTTCCAAAACTCTCTTCGGGGTCGGTCAAAGGTTTTTAACATTGTTGGGACAACTCGTTTCCTTTTGGGAAAGGGGGGTTTGCAAGTTTTGGAAGAGTCACCACCTAACGAGTTTATGGTGCGTTAGGGCACCTATTTGGGGGTTCATTTACAAACAAGTTTGATAACCAGAGATATGGTAAGGGCTTGAAATTATTCCAATGGGAAGGTGTTAGACACCCCTCAGAATCCACAATTGTGGTTCCCTGCCAAACAACTTTTGTGAATTAGTACAAGTAGCAAATAAGCAATTAATGTTTAAAATAAGTAAAAGGTTTTGGAAAGATTCGCAGTCTAAGCACACATGTGCTACTAAGTCTGAAAATATTTAATGGCCAAGTAGGCTTTTGAAAAGAATTACATTCTAAACATGGATGGGGGATATCCTAGGTTATTTGTAATATGTATCACATCAATGCAATACCCGGTATGTCACTTCTCAAAGAGGGGCTACACGTGGTATTAGCGCACCGTTCATCATATCAATATCTACCCTTCCCACCCCGTAAAGGTAATTAAAACGTGTGTTGGTCAACGACCGATGTTGCATGCTGCTACCCGCCCCTTCTTAATAGCCCTGGAGGATTTTACGACCTCTATCTTATGAGGGAGGTTCTAGGCAGACCCTCAGTTAAGATAAAAATACTAGGCGACAAACAAGAACACATAGGACTGCAATTAGGGGGACAAACACACAAACAGAGAAAGGCCCAAGTATACATCCACTAACAATGCAAATAGGCAGCATGACTCAAATGCAGTTAAGGTCCATCATTTAATTCAGAACCCTAAAGCATGGTATCTAGGTGATTTTAAAATAACAAAAAATCAAATTTTTTTCATAACTCATAGAGGGAGTCCTAATCCGTTTTGCCTACTGATTTTAAACTTGTTGATAGTTAAGCAGTACATATAAAGAAGCGGATTTCCAGTTTTTTAACAAATTTAGTACCTAAGGCTTGCCTAGGTGTAGGGCAATATCCCAGTTATCAGAGTTATTTATAGAAGCTATTTGAATTATATTACTAAACACGTTGTCCTAAATATCCAGAATTCAGGAATTATTACCAGCTGTGTGAATTTGTTTTTATCAATAATTAAACTAGAGATGCCTAAGTGGATATGAATGCACTCCTACTGGCATGGCATCTAATGCATAGAGAATGCAGAATGATGTATATGCAAAACCTAAGCAGGATTTTCTAAATGCATAAGGTTACAATGTTGGAACATGCTTTCAGAACATGCAGCAGGTATGAGGATGATTTGTTTATTAGCGTTGCATTATCCTAAGGCAGGATTTCTAAGTGTACATGATAGCGTATAAATGATAGCGAAGTACTAGTTATTAGCATGTTTTAACACATAATTTTATAAGTGATATAAGGATGCATATGCTGAAATAGTAAACATGGGACCTAAGATGGCATGATTTTCTAATGCATGTATTGAATATATGAGTCCTACACAGGATTTCTATTGCACAGATAGAAAGTAAAGCCTAGAGCATGATTTCTACCCTTTTAGCATGCATAGTACCCCTCCCTTTTCACTATTCATCCCCAAAGAGTTTTTACAATAATTATTACAACCATTTGCACAAATTACATAATTGAAATGAGAAAAAGAAGAAGTTATACTATAGGGAGCCTACTGATAGGCCCAAAATCTCCAGAGTATCTCAATGCCATTGGTTCACATCCTTTCACATGATCCAGGTGTGTCAAAGTTCCCTTAGGATCTCAAGGGACACCGGGCAGTGCTCACACCCAGATTCATAACCAAACTTGAGTAAGTGCAATGTGGAAGAGCCAGCTTTAATGTGTCAGAGTTCAGAGGGAGCTCATAGGGGTCCCAAAGCGGTCACACATTAAAGGGGCAGAACCTAGACTTCTAAGAGTATATGTGAGAGTGCTTGACATAGTTTTGAAAGAATTGATTTGAAAACACTTTTAAAATGATCAGTCTGAAATCAATTTTTGAAAGAACAACAGAAGAGTTTACTCTTAGTGAAAACAGTTTGGGAGAAAAGGAATAGGACAGTCAACAGCTCAAGACCAGAACAACATGCATAGTTCAAGAAAAAGACACAAACAGGGAAAAGGGTATTGGGGACAAGTAAGTCACACAATAGGAACAGATCTGCACACAAGTGAACACCAAGGACATGTTATAGTCACAATAATAGTCTATCACAAAGTGTTTATGCCAGGAATTTAGCAGATTCAAATTGAGGGATGCCCAAGAGGGGGTGCATGACAAATAGAGTAATTCATAGGTTTAGGGGAAAGGGTTTAGGATCACATCGCAACTAAGTGTCATAAATACATGCTTATAATGTTAGGAATCAGGGGATAAGGCAGAATTGTAGTGGAACATGTAAGAGAGAGCAATAGACGTGTTGAACTAGAGGGGAAAAGGGGAAATCACATAGACAAACAGACATGCTAATTGCAGGGTAAACAATAGAACCACAAGTAGAAACATAGTAGAAATAAGAGTAATCGCAATACAAATAGAAACATATTATTTTGGATGTTGTAAACATAAACTGAAAACATACCAGTTGAATGAAAGAATGAGTGCAAAGAAGAGAGCAGTAAAGTGAAGAGAAGTAAAGCAGTAGTGTGTAGAGCAATAGAACATCAGAGCAGTAGCAGTAGAGAAACAGAGCAGTGTAACTACTCAGTATTGGCTTTCAGCCGACTGAGTAGCAAGTAAACAATAAGAGAAACAAGAGAGTATGTGTGCGTGTATAAAAGAGAGCTTAGAACAGTGTACTGTTCTTGTGTGTGTTCGCGTTATGCTAAAGAGAGAGTAGAGTACTTATAGTTTTTAAAACGAGTAGAGAAATAAGGTAAAGAGTAATAGTTTAACATAGTTATAGAAACAATACCAAATCAGAATCAATCAAAGGCCTGGACTCTCTTTAATTAGGGAGTCACAGTTCAAACGGCATAATCAGAGTTAAATGGGTGAAGGGGTCCGGATTAATTTGGCTATAATTAAAAATAAAAGTGGCTAAATGTTAAATACCGATTAAAAATAGATAAATAATTTATAAAAATGGCTAATAATTATAAAAAATGAAATTGATGCTAAATTAAGATGATTAATCAGTATTAAAAATATAAAGTGACTAATTATAGAGTAAAAATAGCACAAAATATATAATTAGGCGATAATTGCAAAGTTATTGCAATTATAGCCAAATAATATCAATTTGGCTAATTTGTGAAATAATTAAATCTTAATAGGACCCAAAAATGATATATTAAACCAAAAAAAAAATTGAAATCATTTGTAATGCAAATTATAATTAATTATTAGAGATAAAAATACTGGATAAATTAGAGTAAATTAATAAAATTGTGGGGAAATTAAATACCAATTGTTATAAAACTAATTTTGAAGGTATATATGCAAATTAAAAAATAATTTAAGAAAAAATTGGGTATCAACAACTGCCCCTCTTTACCCGGGAAGGATGAAATAGTTGTCAGGTAAAGATATGATGGCCAATTTTGATCAAGCGAAACGGTTTGAAGAGATTTGGGCCGCACCCTGGCTTCTGGGTTGCCTACATATTCCTGATTTTACAGGAATCAGGACGTATGTAGTTCAGGATTCATCGGCAAAGTATACCGATGAAGTTATTACAAGAACGGACGCAACATATAGGGTTGGATGAATACACGGTTTACGGGAATGGTTAGGAAAACTGGAGCGGGACCGCTCCTGCTAGAATAGCCGTTGCTTGCCGGATTACCTGCAAATAAGTAATACAAGCATACATTGTGCGTAAATTTAAACATGATGCAAGTTCTCGTCGGACCATGAATGTTGTCTTCGGACGGTTAAGGATGATGTCCCCAGATCATGATGTCCTGGGACATGAGTCGTTTGATGCAAGATTCGCAGGCAATGAAATTGTAACGACCCGGTCCGTCGTTACGTAGTATACGCATCTATTCCTTTATTTCTGTCTTGTAGTAGCTCGGTTAGACTATTCATGGAGTGTTGGGGTTGGTTGGTTTGGGTTCGGAGTGAAAATAGAGTGGATTGAGACACTTAGTCTCTAACAAGAGCTTTAGAGTTGGAAAACTCAACCCGGAATTGACTTATTGGTAAATGAACTCGGAATGCGGATTTTATGGTTCGGATAGCTTCGTTAGGTGATTTGGGACTTAGGAATGTGTTCAGAATATTTTTAGGATGCCCGGTGTAGAATTAGGCTTGAATTGGCGAAGTTAGAATTTTGGCGAACTCCGGTTGATAGGCGAGATTTTGATACAAGGGTCGGAATGGGATTCTGATAGTTGTTGTAGCTTCGTTAGGCCATTTTGGACTTGCCCGCAAAATTTCAGGTCATTCGGAGATGGTTTGGTTGGGTTTTTGATCAAACGCGTGTTTCAGAAGTTTTTGGGAATCATAGGCTTGAATTGGATGAGAATTTATGGTTTTGATGTTGTTTTTGGTGTTTTAATGGCTCGACTAAGTTTGAATAACCATGTTTGATATGTTGGTAAGTTTGGTTGGGGTTCCGAGGGGCCCGGGTTTGATTTCGGACGTTAAACAGAGAAATTGGGACTTGAAATGCAGCTGAAGCTGCTACTGCTGGTGTGATCGCACCTGTGATGCTTGGGCCGCAGGTGCGGACATCGCAGGCGCAAGGGTGAAGGCGCAAGGGCGGAAATAGTCGCAAAGGCGGAAGGAAAATCGCACCTGCGAGGTCGCAGGTGTGGGAAATGGGTTCGGAGGCGCGGGCTCTGAGTGTTAAGTGAAGGACCGCAGGTGCGGTCAAAATGTCGCGCCTGCGGAGTCGCAGGTGCGAGAAATGTACCGTTGTTGCGGAAATGCCAGGGCAGAACTATAAAAAGGCAGCCTTCGCGAATTGTGTCCTTTTTTCACCATTTTACACACGGGTTGGAGGTTTTGAAGGGATTTTGAAGAGGGATTTTGTTGTTTATTCACGGAGGTAAGTTTCTTGGACTCAAAACTAGTTATATTGTGCATTAAGAACGATTTTAGGTTGAAATCATGGGTAAAAACAGTAGAAAAATGGTGGTTAGGGCTTGGGTTTAAGAGAGGAAGAATGGGGGAATTGGAGAACCATTTGAGGTCTAATTTTCGTGTTCTTGGTATGGTTAGACTCGGGAAAGGACAAGGAACCTAGTGTTGTGAAACTTTTTGACTTTCGATACGTGGGCCCGAGGGCCGGGTTTTGACCGAATTCGGGATTTTGGTATTTTTGCTAAATCTTGATTTGAGGATTGTTCCTTAGCACATTGTGACGCTATGTAATTGATTATTGATAGATTTGGAGCATTTGGAGGCCGATTCTCGAGGAAAGGGCCAGGCGGAGTAGAGTTGAGCCGGTTTAGACGTAAGTAACAGCTTCAACCTTGGAACTGAGGGGTTCAAAACCCCAATGTACATGCTAATTGATGATAGTTACTATGATACACTCGCCAAGTGACAGGCATATGAGTGTTGGTTGATTTGTTGTGGCCCGGCATATCCCCAGGCACGGTTTAACTGTTATTCCACCATGATATCGGTACTGTGAACGCTATTAATGCGTAGAAACTAAAAGTAACATAACAAGTATAAATGATAAGACTTCATGTCTATATGTGGAGACCGGAAAGGGTCCGTTACTGTTATTTCTATTGTGAACTCTACTTGTGCATACTCAGTCCTGTTACTATACATGTATTCGTATTTCAGTCTCAGAATTCATTTATTATCATGCATTGCCATTGTTTGGGGTTTTACATAATGAGAGTATTGTGAGGAGACTGGTAATTCTGACTGAGTATGGGCCTAGAGCCAAATGTTGAGATGATATACCCTTCGTGGGTTTAATATATATATAGCGCTTGGGCCATATCCTTGACGGCCCCTCCAGAGTCTTTACACCCCCAGTGAGCGCACAGTTATTGAGGGATGTATTTCCCTGGACATGGATTTGTCCGAGATATGAGATATGGAGGGATGGATTTCCCTGGTATGGATTATGGATGAGTATGATATCTCGGGGATGGATTTCTCCGAAAGGCTGAATTGGCCTGCTCCCTCGGTACATAGTGACTGAGTCACCACGTCGTACATTTTACGAGATGGATTTCCTTGGGCCAATGGCCAATTATGTGTACCGAGAGGACTACCTGTGAGAGTTGCATAATACATACATGGCATTTAATTTATTAATTACGAATATTGTCACTGACATACTCGGTTATTCCTGAAATATTCATTATTTGAACTGTGATTTACGGAGGTTGAGTTCGTCACTACCTCCTCAGACCGTAGGTTGTTTTCGTTACTTACCTGCACACTGTGTGTGCAGATCCAGGTGCACCGAATTTTGACGCGGAGCANAGTTGTATTGATGTTAGTAGCTCATGACTGCGTGACTCCAGATCCTAGGGTGATTGTTGGAGTTTATTTCTTTTGTTAGACTGTTTAAATGATTTAAAATGTCAGTATTTCTATGAATTGAGCCCATGATGAGTAAATTTTTCTAGTAAATGAATTGAGTATTGTTGTGACGGTTGGCTACCCTGGTTCCACTACAGGCGCCATGACAACCCGGAAACGGGTCGTGACAACAGGCGCCATGACTACAGGCACTCGGTTGAATAGGTCTCACCAGTCATGAGCAGGTTTAGTAGAGTCTTGCAGATCGGTACGGAGACGTCTGTACTTATCTTTGAGAGGCTGCAGAACCCTCAGGAAACTTCATATTCTTGAATTCTGTCGTGCGACTCTGTTGATTCATGGAACTAAACTCTCATTGTTTCGTCTTCTCACAGATGGTAAGGACTCGTGCTACCGGCAGTGATGACCCGGCACCAGCGGGACCAAATCGAGGCCGAGGTCGTCGTGGTCGAGGTCAGGCTAGGGGGAGGGGTGCAGCCCGTCCGGTACG